>JZKD02S0308272.1:0-19775 GCA_000966675.3 Picea glauca
TTTTTATTTTTAATATTAAAAAAGTATTTTATAAAGAGAAAATGTTGGAATCTTGAGATTGTTTTTCTATAAATGTTTACATATAATTTTTTTCTTTTATGAAAAAAATAAAAACCTAAAAATTGACCATCACAATGAAAATGAAAATTATTTATATTTATAACTAACAAATAATTTAATAATTGAAAATTTATTTGTAGCTTTCAGAGGTATTTAATCTAAGAAATTTGAAACTTCGTTTAAAAAAACAAAAAGCAAGAAGAGAGATTATTTGTGTTGACTTAACACTTTTTGATATCTATCCGACGAGTGAGAATTGATGTGGCCTTCAGTGTCAATTTAGATCTTTAACTCTAAGTAGAGAAGTCTTAAGTGACAATTGATGTGTTTTTTACTCAAAGTAGATATTTTAGATCTTACTCCCTAAGTAGAAAGTTTGTTTCAAGAGAGTTTGTGTTGGACTCAACTCTTGCTTGACAAATTGTATACGTGCTATATTAAGCGTTTCATTTCATCGAATCTTCACTTGTGCTTGCAAAAATTCCACCGAGGATTACACATTCCATTTTTTATAATTTAATATCGTTATTCTTATTCAATTTTCTTATTTAATTTTATTTACAATTTATTTGGAGAACCCTTATAATTTTATGAGCATTTTTGTTATTATTTTAAGTTGTTATTTTTAATAAAATGTCAATTTAAAACTTTTGAACATTTTCTATTTAAAAAAATTAAAATAATTTTTTTTTCTCATTTTATATATATATATATAGAGAGAGAGAGAGAGTGTTTATTAATATTGCAATAATTACAAGATGATGATAATGATGATGATGAGGGTTAGGGATTACTTTCAATTTTTAAGAATTTTGTTTGTGTGCTTGTAAAGCATTAAGAGAAACTTTCTAATATCACCATAGTTTTGTTGAGTTAAAATGTTAGGAAGGTTGTGTTAGGGACCTAACCTCCCTAACCCCTCACATAGGTAGAATAATATAATTCCATATAATAAATGCCAATATTAATAAGGACTAGCAATAAGGAAGAATAAGTCAAATGTAAGAAGACCTAATAGAAGCTTCCACTTCTAGAGGGATCTTCCTCTATATTGTTTTTTTGGATAGATATATTTAGTATAAATAGGAGTGGAGGGTATGAAAAATCTTGTCTTGGATATTATTATATTAGAGCTCTACTCTGCTGGAGGTTTCCCCCTTAAAGAGGCAAGTGAACATTTCTATTGTTAATCTACGTGCTCTTTCTTGTGTTATTCTGGTATTGTTCTTGTTATATCATTGTCGTTCTACCATTTCTAGCTAAAATATTTATGTTCTGCATACTATTTTATATTTGGAATACTCCAAGTGGTATCAGAACACTTTCTTCGTAGAAAATTGTGGGTTAATTTTTTTTCAGGGTAAAGACATATTCTCGCGTCTTAAATCTACAAAGATCTGTCGTTACACACATAAACCCATGGTCGGGGAGTCATGCACACAAGAAATACAAGTGGTACATAAGTACACATTTGTTGGCCACCCTTGTAACCCCTCTTGGTACCCCTTCGAGTGGTAGTGCATTAGACAACACATGTATATGGATCAACCTAGATCTCTTGAAGCCCTCCATAGATAAACCGATCGACTGCATGACTGCTATAGTGCCACCGATAACAACACTGTGGAAGATACTCTCTAGTAGCTGGGTAATCGAGTAGTACAACTAAGGGCACAGTCTAGCCTCCTTAGTTGGTGCCTTGAGATATTGGACCAACTACTATTGTTGGACCCCGCACGTATATCAGAGAGCTATAACACAAGGAAAACCATTGTCTGTAGACACCCTACATACCCTAACCCTTGGGGCAAAAAACAAAACCCAGAAGATACAAGATCTATTGCTGTGCAATTGTTCCTCCTTCATCTGGGTTGTGAAATTACTACACATTTCATCCTGTTAAGAATTTGGGCATTTCAACATTGCAATATTCTTCAAATCAGAGTATAACTCTGTAGAAGTAAAAAAAAAAGATTATAGTGGTCCCATCAACACACTTCTTTGGGACCTATCCAACTAGGTTCCTCTCTCCGCCTCGATTCCAGTGATACCTATACTTTTTAACACATTTTTGTTTTGTGGACCCGACCGTTCTCTGACACCCTTATTTGGCTCCTATCCCATTGGATCCCCTTTTGTCCCCTAATCGCAGTGGTACCTATCATTTGAAACCCTTCTTCTGTGTGTTCCCACCCACCCCTCGAGACCCCTTTTGTTTCTCCTATACCATTTTCCTGCTCATTTTCCCAAATGGATACCACACGAGGCCAATAACCCAATACCTTGATTTCTAACACCCACCAAAACCAGGAAGAGATCAAGACTATTAATTCCAACCTTAGCTGAGTCAATTCGGCTATTGATATCCTCAAGGAAAAATGTTCCCATATCAAAGACCTCAAATACCTCAAAGAAAACTTCATGGGTAATTCCCATAACCCTTCCTCTTCTGAACAACCATCTTATCTGGACGACCATGACTCTTCTAATTACCAAGGTCCTCATACTACCCACTTTTCTCAAGACCTTTTCCCTCCCAGAATCGAGGTGAACAAATTTGATGGATCGGATCCCATAGGTTGGGTCACCCAAATGGAACATTATTTATATTTGAATGACATTATTGATGATTTAGCCAAGCTTCGTTATGGTGTCCTACATCTTGATCTAGAACGATGGAAATGGTGGCAATGGAGAAAAAAGGCACGCCAAGGGTATGTTTCTTGGACACAGTTTGTGGCCGAAATTTATGACCTCTTTGACTCTGACACCCACCATTTAGTCCGTTTGACCAAGATAAATATGTCTGGGACAGTGGAAGACTTTATTGCCACATTTGAGCACTTAGATTTCAAAACGGAGGGCATGTCAGATGCTTTATTTAGGGAATTCTTTATTAGTGGCCTCAAAGATGAAATTCATGCCCATGTTCTCATGGCACGCCCCCAAACTATGTTGGAAGCTACTCAACAAGACAAAGAAGCACAACAGATTGTATCCTCCCATACTTGCAAACCCTCCTTTCCTCCTCTCCCTAAACCCACCAATTATGCCCCTCCTGCAACTCCCCTAAAGATCCAGAAATTAACCAGGGTTGAAATGGATGAACATCAACTCAAGGGTCTTTTTTATAATTGTGATGAAAAATATTTTCCTGAGCACAAGTGTAAGAAACAAAAGATTTTTATGGCTGTGACTGAGGATATTTTTGAAGAATATGTTGTTGTTCCTCCCGTGGAGGAACTACCACCATCATTTGACCTCACCCCACCCTATGATCCACCAGATGTTGACCTGGTGATTTCACTTAATACCCTCACTGCCTTCTCTGCTCCCCAGACTCTCAAATTAATTGGTTACACAAAAAATAGAAGAGTCATCATCCTTGTGGACAATGGTAGCACCCATAACTTTATTCATCGCTACATTTCCCAAGAATTCAATTGTTACATCTATGCCGTCAATATTTTTCAAATCATGATTTCCAATGGTAGTTCCATGAAATGTGGGGGATGATGTGAAAATGTGCGACTCCAAATTGGTTAGTATCACCTGAAATCACATATGTTTGCTATAAAAATGGGTGGTTGTGACATTGTTCTTGGTGTTGAATGGTTACGCATTCTAGGCCCCATTCTCATGTATTTTAAGGACTTAACCATGCAATTTCAATAGGAGGGACAACAATATAAGTTCCAAGGCATCAAAGCAGGCTCCCATGAGATCATCAGTTCCCATCGCATGGAAAATATCCTCAAAAAAGGTCATTCAGGAATTATATTCCAACTCCAGTCCATTCATGTTGTTGAGACACCTTCTGTGCATCCTGACCTCCAATCTATCCTCTCCCGCCACCAAGTTGTTTTTACGACTCCCAAATAAATCCCCCCTTCTCGTGGAGTCCATGATCATTCTATCCCTCTCATCCTGGGCAATCTTCCTCCCAATGTTTTGCCTTATCGTTATCCCTTTTCCTAGAATGAAATTGAGAAAATTGTTCATGAATTTCTAGAATCCAGTGTTATCCGTCTCAGTACTATCCCCTATTCTTCCCCCGTGGTCATGGTACTAAATAAAGAAGGTACTTGGTGCATGTGCCTTGATTTTCTCTCCCTCAACAAACTCACAATCAAAGAAAAATTCCCCATTCATGTCATTGATGACCTCTTGGATGAATTGAGTGGTGCTCAATACTTCACCAAATTGGATCTATGTTCTAGCTACCACCAGATTCGTATGAAAGAAGAATACATTCCCAAGACTACATTTTTCATTCATGAGGGTCATTATGAATTCTTGTTAATTCCCTTTGGATTCTGTAATGCTCCTTCCACTTTCCAAATTCTTATGAATCATGTCTTCCATCTTTTTCTCTGTCATTTTGTCTTAGTTTTATTTGATGATATTCTCATCTATAGTAAAAGTTGGCCATCCCATCTCTCCCATGTGAATCAAGTTCTACATCTACTCTCTAAGCACCAACGTTTCGTCAAACAATCTAAATGTGTATTTGGTTCCTTAGAAGTGGAATACCTGGGTCATATTGTTGGAAAGGATGGTGTCTCAATGGATCCTAAGAAAATTGAATCTATGCAAGATTGGCCTCGCTCTAAAACTCTTAAGATATTTCATGGTTTTCTGGGTTTAACGAGATATTATAGGAATTTTGTTTAGAATTATGGAAAGATTACAACTCCTCTCACTTATATTCTTAAAAAGAATGCTTTCACTTCGAATTCAACTCTAGATCATGCCTTCCAAGCCTTAAAAGATGTTAAGTTCTCGACCCCAATCCTAGCCCTTCTAGACTTCACAAAGACATTCGTATTGGAATGTGATGCTTTCAGGAAAGAAATTGGAGTTTTCCTCATGCAAGATGGAAGGCCTTTGGCCTTCACTAGCAAAAACATTTCAGAGTGACATTTAGGCCAATCCATTTATGAAAAGGAAATGTTAGCTATTCTTCATTTTGTGGATCTCTGGCATCCTTATTTATTGGTTCAATGATTCCAAATCAAAACTGATCATCAGAGTCTCAAGTATTTCCTAGAATAAAAATTTGTATCCCTGACGTAACAAAAATGGGTGACCAAGCTATTTGGCTATGATTATGAGATCATTTACAAGAAGGGAAAGAAAAATGTAGTGGTTGATTCTCTTTCCCATAAATATGAAGAAGACGGGTCCCTTTTCTCCCTCTCCTTCATTGTACTAGATTGGCTCCAAGATGTTCTTCAAGAATGGCTGCAAGAACCCAAAATTTCTAGCTTGCTCCACCAATTGCAACACAATTCTTCAGATTCTCTAGGGTACTCTTGGAATAATTAATAGCTTTGCTACAAAGTCTGTTTGTATTTATGCAAGCAATCCAAACTTAATCCATAATGCTTTCTGAACTTCATGCCTCACCCATAGCTGGGAATTCAGGGTTTACCAAAACCTATGAATGGGTCAAATGTTCTTTTTTGTCAGAGGGTATGAAACAGGAAGTCCACACCTTTGTGGCTGAATGTGAGGTTTGTCAACGCTACAAGGGAGAAACTGTCAAATCTCTAGGAACACTCCAACCACTTCTGATTTTTCCTGCTATTTGGCAATACATTTCTATGGATTTCATTATAGGCTTACGTAAATCAGGAAATAAGTATGTCATCATGGTGGTCATAGATAGTCTCTCTAAATATTCTCATTTTTGTGCTCTTCAACACCCATTCACAATTTCCATAGTGGCTCAAATATTCATGGAAAATATCTTCAAGATTCATGGCATTCCTAATTCTATTGTCTCTGACAGAGACCCCACTTTCACTAGCAATTTTTGGCAAGAATTGTTCAATCTATAGGGCACCCAATTGCATCTCAACACTACCTATCACCCCTCAAAGGATGTCTAGACTAAATTCGTCAACAATTGTTTGGAAACATATTTGAGGTGTTTTTTCATCTGAGAGGCAAAATCGGTGGGCTTAATGATTACCCCTAGATGAATGGTGGTACAACAAATATTACCATACAACTACTGGCATGAATCCTTTTGAAGAAGTATATGGCCAAAAGCCCCCATCAATTCTCTCTTATATTCCAGGAGTCTCGAAGGTTCAGGAGGTTAATAAACATATTACATTCTGCGAGGCTATTCTTTGTTCCCTCATAGACAATTTGGTCATGGATCAGAATCACATGAAAAAACAAGTAGATCAAGTTCATTCCGTACGCCATTTTGTTGAAGGGGACCAAGTGTTTCATTCACTACAACTTTATAAGTAGACTTCACTCAAAGATAAACACTATCAGAAACTTGCGCTCAAATTTTATGGTTCTTATATAGTGCTCAAGCATGTGGGACCGATTCCCTATCAGTTAGATCTACCCAGTCAGTTTAAGATCCATCTTTTTTTTCATGTTTCCTACTTAAAGAATGTGATTGGAACTAAGTTCAAAAATCAAACTAGTCTCCCTAAGTTGGATGAAGAAGGTTCCATATGGTTGAAACCACAAGAAGATTTGGCCCAACGAGAGTGTCGTCTCCGTCAGTGCACCATCAAGGAAGTGTTAGTCCAATAGAAATATACACCTTCAGAAGATGCTACCTAGTAGCCGATCACGATTCTACAAAATTTTCTTCATCTGAATCCTTGAGAAAAAGTCTCTTCTTCAAGGGGGAGGGAATGTTAGGGACCTAACCTCCCTAACCCCTCATGTAGGTAGAATAATATAATTCCATGTAATAAAGGCCAATATTAATAAGGTCCATCAATAAGGAAGAATAAGTCAAATGTAAGAAGACCTAATAGAAGCTTCCACTTCTAGAAGGATATTCCTCTATATTGTTCATTTGGATAGATAGATTTAGTATAAATAGGAGTAGAGGGTATGAGAAATCTTGTCTTGGATATTATTGTAATATTAACAGAGATTTAAACTTAAAAGGATCGGATTAAATACTTTATATCAATTTACCTAAGCATATTAGAATTGTGACGATGAATCCATGGGAATAGAGATATGCAATCCACATCATCGACACATGTACTTTCAATCAGTACGAGGGTGGAAGGTGTACTTGTATATAAGATTTCAGAGAAGTTGTCTTCGATAAGAAGGGGAAATGTGAGATAGTAATCTCAGAGTGAAGAACCAAAGTATGTTTAGTGTTTGATGAACTGTGTTGGTGAAATGCATTCCTACAGAACTAGCGAGTAAAATGGATGGTACCCATGTATCTCGGTAGATGGATTTTTTTTTATGTAGACATCAATGGTTAATATGAAGGTACAAAAGAAAGGAAAAGGAAGTTCAAGGATGAAGCTCAAAATGAAGAAATCCCAAGCATGTGTCTGAATTGTAAATCATTTTTTCCATCATGAAAGTTTGTGCTCAGCTGAAACCATTTATGTGTGAGGTTAATGGTCATCCAAAACCATTTGAGAATTGCAAGTGTTGATGTATGTACAACTGAGATTAAATAGGAGTGTTAGAGATAATCTCTAGATGTCAAGTTGTTTTCTAGCTCACCGAGTCAAGTCTAGTTAGCATCAGTTAGTCATTGAGTTTACTACAGTGTTTGGTGGATCCTTTTAGATCCTGATTGTATCTTTGTAACCTATTTAATAGATAGATGGGTATTGAAACCCCATAGAATTGATCACGTATCTCTTTTTTGTTCAATTTTTCTATTCTTCCTCTCTCTCTGAACATTGTCATGGTATCAGAGCAGTCATAAGCCTCTTCGTAGATTGGAGAGCACAGTTGTAGTTTGGTTCCAAAGTAGAAAAATGCCCAAGGAATTGGGCCAATAAATGTGAAGGAACTCACGCCCTTGGAGAGAAATGTCATTCACCCATCCATACTGTGCACCGAATGAGAAGATCCTCTTTCTGCATCTCTACCTCTTCTCATGAATTTTGTCAAAACCTTGGTACAATCAAGCATCTAGTTGAAGTATGAATTATTATAAGTGGTGATTTGATTGTGTTAATCTAAATGGTTTAAACACATACAATTAGAAACCGATTAAAGAGTGTTGAACCCATAAATAAAATATTTGATCTGATTTGTTCAGGTTGCATGGAAAAATGCTACCTTAGACCATGGATAAACAATAGTTGATGCATACCCTCACCCACTCCATGGGTCCTGTGCGACCTCCCAGTCTAAGTATCGATGACTTCAGGAACTAAATCAACTCACAGGCTCTCTCTGATCCCTCAAATTCACTATATAGGACTTAAAATCATCTTCTTGAAAGATAAATCTACTTTTCAGGGGTCCCCGAGCAATAACAAAGCCTCTTTGGGAACCGTGGGTCAAACCTCCAGTCTCTGAAGAATTTGGGACTTTGGAGCTATCAAGATTCAAGAGTCCCAACTGACCATGAATCCAAACCTTTCAAACACTGAAGTGATGGAGCATCGAACCACAACAAGGATCGATGACTCACAACAACCTCTCAAATCTACGATGGAAATCAATTTCAGAAATCTGGTCTTCAGTAAATTTCCTGCTCCAACACACAGTGCTCTCGGAGTGTCGAACTAGCGGAGGTAGATTGGGAGGCTCCTGTTCTCTTACCAGATCGATGATTGACATTCACTTCACATCTCATGGCTTCAGGAATTTTTGAAGCACTGTACCACAGTTCTCCCGAAGTGTCGGACTAGCGAACTCGCGAAGGACCCAAATCGACGACCACCACACTCTGTCAAATGGATTTCCCAGATCTATTTCGGGCTTTAGGGGTCCAGGTGTGTGTGCAATGCAAAACCTTATATCTCCTAAATACGGGAAATGCTGAAGGACCTCTCCTTTCTCCACGTGTCCTTCTTTAGATCAATGACTAGGATGAATCCCACAGTTCGAGACTTCGAGAATCCTTACTTTAAGAAATATTTTTCTCCTTTCCTCCAGAGTACTATTTCTATGGAATTCCAGATATACTACCATGTTTCCTCCTTTGATCGATGGTTCAAATCAACTACGAACTTCGGGGTTCTAGAGGGATCAAACACTTCTTCCCTCTATTCTCCCAGACTTCTGGTCTTCCAAATTTGACGATCTGTTGACACATGTCCTTTGGGATTGGATAGTTTCGACTAGCTTCGACCTTCGAGACTTTGGGGATACTGATTCCTCCATGCTCTATACTCCAATCTCATGAATATGCAAAGTCCAAAGGACTTCAAAGGTTAAACCTTGTGCAACTTCTCCAGATCTAATGGCTATCAGATCTCCTATAGTTTCCCGAATGGATCTCATTTGTTCAGCCCTTAAAACAAACAAACTTCCCCCTCCTTAAGGATTTCGACGCTATCCTTTTTGAGCTTTGATATTTAAAATATTTCAGACCTATGGCGCACTCCTTGCATCTTTTGAAATTACATATTTTTTTTCTGAAAATCTCCCTACACACTCCTTGCGTTTGTCCTCTCTAAAATTTAATCAACACTTAGACTAAGTGTTAGCTCGATGTACACCTTGCATGGGTTTTATGCAAACTCTTCTCTCCACCAAGAGATTGTGCACTCCTTGCACTTCCATTGTAAAATTCACGCTACCTATTCTAAGCTTCTAAGTCAAATATTGACTCGGCCTTTGCACTCCTTGCAGACCCTATGCACTCCTTGCAGCAAAAATCTCAGAAGAGAAACAATTGAAACTTATAGAAACATCAAAGGTTCCCATACTTAACCATAAAAATCATACTCATGCATATAAAACGCATAAAACACATAAAATAGAAAGAAACATCACATGTACTCAATGAAATCAAATGAATACAACAACATAAATTTGGAATCAAACCTCTCTGCTTGTATTACTTCAACAAAATATGTACATGGACTCATATATCTCTCTGCATCTCTCTACAATGACTAGAAACAATAACAATAACATTCAACAGGCTCATTTGGGCATCAATTACATATATTTATACACAGAGAGGCTTCTCGACCCTTCCTTATAACTAACTTAGTGCTATCCTAACATAGTTAATACATTCATCTACTAAGGAATATTACACTGAATGAAAATTACACCTAGATACGATTCAATGCTCAACATCTGTACAATATTATCTTTCATTAAAGAAAAATACAATCTCCTATATTGCTTAGAATAATTCCATCCTCAAAATATTAAACAACCTTAATTATGAAGTCTTCAAAACATCAAATGATGTGCTCTAATCATAATTCAAAAACAATTTAAAATGTGTGCAGTGGTTGCTGAGTTGTCCTCCACTCATCCTCTTTAATTGTTGATGGCGATCCTCCTGCATCATACTCCTCTGGAAAAAAATATTCATGGGCTCCTATCCATGAGATCCTATACTATTTTTCCATGCTTTTGAATATCAGGTTCAATTGCCCAACTAGCATCCTTGGTTGGGTGATCCTTCCACTTCACCAGGTACTCAAAATAAGTCTTTCTCCTGGTCTTCTTACCAATCCTCTGATCTATAATTTTCTCCATTTGTGGATTTTCTGCTGTGGGAATCTTCTTTTCTCACTGGATCTCCTTCTGACCATCTATCCTCTCCGTATCATTCATCCTAAAAGGGTATAGGTTTGAAACATTGAATATGGGTGATATTCCCACATTTTCTGGCAGCTCAATCTCATAAGCATTTGCAACAAAATTTCTGAGGATTTTACATGGTCCTATTTTCTTCATATTTAATTTGTGATATGTTCCCCTTGGGAACCTTTCCTTTCTCAAGTGTGCTAAAACTTGATCTTCAACTTCGAAATGAACCTCTCTCCTTTTATGATCAATTCGACTCTTATACTTCTGACTGTTATCCTGTAGTTGTCCCTTTATCCGATCATCAATATTCTGCATCTCTACAATAAAGTCTTCTGCTCCTGAACTTCAGAACTCATCATGTTTCAAATTTCTCAACTCTGAAATTCTGCTTGGATGCATTCCATACACTATTTGAAATGGGGATTTTCCAGTGCTTCAGTTCGGAGAATCATTGTAAGAAAACTCTACCTAGGGCATAATTTGATTCCATTGACTGTGATGTTCAGTGACCAAAATTCTAAACAAATTTCCTAAACTCTGATTTACCACCTCAGTTAGTCATTCTGTCTGAGGGTGATATGTTGAATTGAAGGATATATTTGTCCCCAACTTTTTGCACAGAGTTCTCCAAAAGTGTCCTACGAACTTGGTGTCTCTGTCTGAGAATATACTTCTTGGAAATCCATTCAATCTCACAACTTCCTTGAAAACGGAGATCATATGCAAATTCAACATGTTCGTCTTGATAGTTTTCAGTTCAACACGTTTCTCTATAATGGGGACACTTATTTGTAATTATGGCTTCTGCACTTTTGAGGCTGTCTTGAATCCCTACACAACATCTAGGTGGATATTGGTGGGTGCCCATCTAGTCCAATTGGCCTATTTTGACATTTTTCATCCCAGTACATCTTTTTGTACTTCTGGGGCTGTTTTGAGGCCATAAACAACATTTTTTGGGCTTTCCAAAATCAAATTGTTGACAAAGTCAGAGTTTGATGACCTATGTGTAGTTCTCTAAAATACCTTTCTATCGGGCTATCACACACCTAAAACGGAGATCATATGAAAAAGTTACGACCTCAAGAATTTGATGTACTAACTTACCCCAATGGGGCCCACATGAATTTTGGCGCTTCATATCCTAGGGTTAGGTTTTTGGATGTCTAGGCTTTTGGAATTCATGTTTATTGTAAAAATCCCTTCAGAGCCTCATTGTATTCATATTATTGTGAATGAGCATATCTATCACACCTCTTCTTAGAGATAAAGTTTCCACCGTTCTAACGAGTCTTGCACTTTGTATTTTTACAGTCTCTCTACATTTTTTTCATTAATAGAAATAATTTATTGTTGTATTTATTTGTTTCTGTAAATATTTATGTGTATTTCGTTGTAATATCTCTTCTTTCATTTCGTGCCGAAAATAATCTAGATCACTGGTATTAGAGCAGGTTGTTCTTGATTATTTTTCAGTGCATGTCCCCGACGAGGTCTGGGTATAACAAGTTGGGTCTCGAGCTTGTCTCTCTTGAGGATAATAACTCTTGCATGCCCAGGAAACCCTCCATGGAAGAAGAAAATAAAAATGATGGAGTAGAATATTCTATTAACGTGTTTCTTGAGCAATCTCTCACGGGAGAGAGGGACAAAATGATGGAGAATTTTTCCCATGTACTTTAATGCCTTCCAATAGAAACAAACACATCTTCATCAAGTGACCACTTTGGAGGAAATTCTCCCTTCAAGGTATAAGTTAACTTTGATATTCCCGTATTTGAAGGTCGGATAGATGCGTATTCCCTAGCAACATGGTTAAATATGATAGAAGATTATTTCTCTATTCACAATTTTTTTAGACATGGGAAAGATCACCTTCTCACTCCTAAAGGCTCTTCACCATGTCAAAAATTGGTGGGAAAATTACTGGGAGGAAAGTTCCACAGAGGAATCTGGAATATATTGGGCTGAGCCCACTTGGGATTTTTTTGTGGATGCAGTCAAGGAACAATATTACCTTGCTGATAACTATGAATACAAGTACATGAGATGGACCACAATGTGGCAAGAGAAGGGCCAAACGGTGTCAGAGTTTACAAATAATTTCCATACCTTGCGTACCAAGATGGGTATCAACGACTCTGAGGGACTTCTAGTTCTGAAATACTATGGGGATATGCATGGGTACATCTTAACCAAAATGGATTTCCTAAAAATCTCATCACTGAGAGTTGCCTATCGATATGTTGTAAAAATCGAGCAGAAATTTGGGCACCAGAACAAACGAGAGTTCAGGTCTACAAATCCACAACAACCAAAGAACGATAAATATGGCCCTAACCAACAACCTCCCGACAACCAGTTCAAGACACATGAAAAGAAGGGCAAGGGAAAGATGAAGAATAACACTGTGAAGTGGTGTGACTTCCACAAAATCCCATGGCACAACACTAATGAATGTCACTCAAAATAGTCATTGGTGGCCGAGATCAAATACAAGGAGCCAAACCTTGACTTAAAATGTGATCCAGAAAATAATGAAAAAAGAAAGATCATCGACAGAGACCCCACTACTATTTTCGCAACCGCAACAATTCAACCAAAAGAACCAGCAGATCCTAAAGAGGGGGAGTTCCTATTCCATTCACAGATGTTGGTGAAGGGGACCACATTACATTTCATTGTTTATAGAGAAACCTAGAAGAACGTCATCTTAGCCGAGGTCGTCAAATAGTTGGGGTTGTTGACAACACCACACCTGCAACCATACAACATCAGGTGGCTTCGCTAGGGACGAGATCTCTATTTCAACCAACAATTCCTCCTATCCTATGGCATCCATCCCTTCAAGGATGAGGTGGTATGTGATGTTTCCCCTCTTGATGTCTGTGATGTTGTTTTGGGCCAACCATATATTTGGAAACATTATGTTTTTTATGAGTCTCGACCCAATAGTTTCATTATTACTCTAGGGGGTCATCTCTATAAGATACCAGAGGTATTTTTGACTATTGTTCCACCAAAACAGTGCCACAAGCTAATCTCTCATACTGCAAAATTCAGCCTCTTCACAATCTGTTCAAAGGATGCATAGAAGGCCACTGCAACCATTGCATCCTCAACACCTTCTAGCCAGCAGAAGAAGATTGCATAAGAGAAAGAATATATCGTTTCTAAACCTACGATGGTTCCTACAGAATGTCCCGTCAATCCCATAGACAATAGTTTGGTGGAACAGATTCAACCCCGCGAGCAACAGGTTCATGACAACCTTCCACATACCAAGCAACACAACTTTTCCAGCAAGGCACGTAGCCCACCAAGATTTAGATTCAAAAAATGCTTTCCCCTATTCCCTTAACACTCAATGAAATGGAGACCATTTCTTCTTAAGGGGGGAGGATTGATCCAGGTGGATATTGGTGGCCACCCACCTGTTCCAAATTCCAACTAGCTCATCTTGACATTTTTCAGTTCAACACGTTTCTCTATCATGGGACACTTCTTTGTAATTATGGGTTCTGAACTTCTTATTATGTCTTTAATCCCTACACAACATCCAGGTGGATATTGGTGGCCTCCCATCTAGTCTAATTGACCTATTTTGGCATTTTTCATCTCAGTACATCTTTATGTACTTTTGGGGCCGTTTTGAGGCCCTAAACAACATTTTCTTGGCTTTCCATAGTCCAATTGTTGAAAAAGTAAAAGTTTGATGGCATAATGTGTAGTTATCGAAAATACATTTCCAGCGGGCTATCACACACCCAAAACGAAGATCGTATGCAAAAGTTACGACCCAAGGAAGTTTATCATATGCAAAAGTTATGACCCCACATGACTTTTGAAACGTCATCTCCTAGGGTAAGGTTTTTGGATGTCTAGGGTTTTGGAATTCATGTTTATTGTAAAAAGGATTTGAGAGCCTCATTGTATTCATCTTCTTGCGAATGAGCATAGCTGTCACATCTCTTCTTAGAGATAAAGTTTCCACCATTTTAGCGAGTTTTGCACTCTTTGTTTTTATAGTCTTTGTACATTTCTTTCATTAAGAGAGATCATGTATTGTTGTATTTCTTAGTTTCTGGCAATATTTATGTGTATTTCGTTGTAATATCTCTGCTTTTATTACATTTCGACAATGTGTAGTTCTTGAAAATACCTTTCCAATAGGATATCACACGCCTAAAGCGAAGATCATATGCAAAAGTTATGACCACGGGAAGTTGATGTACTAACTTGCCCCAATGGGGCCCACATGACTTTTGGCACTTCATCTCCTATGGTTAAGTTTTTGGATGTCTAGGGTTTTGGAATTCATGTTTATTATAAAAAGGCCTTCAGAGCCAGATTGTATTCTTCTTCGTGCGAATGAGCATAGTTGTCACATCTGTTCTCGGAGATAAAGTTGCCACCATTCTAGCAAGTATTGAAATATGTATTTTTACAGTCTCTCTACATTTCTTTCATTAATAGAAATCATGTATTCTTGTATTTCTTTGTTTCTAGCAATATTTATGTATATTTCGTTGTAATATCTTTACTTTCATTTCATTCCAAAAATAATCTGGATCAACAACCTTGCTCGACTCCAATGTTGCAGTTAATTTATTTCAACCAACTCTTAGTGTTCTTAAACTTGACAATAATGTTATCATACAATCTTATTGTAGAAGCTTTCAACTCAAAAGGAATTTTAGCTCTTCCAACCTATCCCAAAGGTTTTTACTCGGAACCGTGTCAAATATTTTCTAAAGTTAACAAAAAAACAAAAAATATTTGTTTTAGTATTGCATAACTCCTCTACAATGATCCTAAAGGTAACAAGATGGTCCATAATTGAATTATATCTCCTAAACCCGACTTGTCCTTTAACTAGTTTACCGTGACTTTCTAACCATAGGCTAATCTTCTTTTCCAAAATAATTCCATATATATTGACTAAAATCGGGCTAATAATAATAGTCCTATAAATAGAGGGCATGTGTCTATCCCCATTTTTAAAAATAGGAGCAATGAGAATTTACGTTCAGGGTTTAGGGAAGCTCTGCTTGACTGCTAAATTGAAGAGCTTGTGTATGTGAGGGATAAGGATAGGATATGCCTCCCTGATTTAAAAATTTCAACTTGGTAGCCTTCAATGTCCTTAGCTTTCCCATTTGCAAGCCACTTAACCCTGAAATCTATGTCATCCAAAGAAAAAACTTCATCCTTTATAGGGTCAATAAGAATGGTGTCCATGACATTAGGGAACTCATAAATACTTTTAAGGTAGGAATTCCAATCCCTTAAGGGAATCATATTATTTTCTTTAGTATTGTGTATTAGAATTTTCCTCCATAACTTCTTAGGATCAAGCTTAGATATTTGTGAAAGTTGCTCTAGCCTTTTATTGGTATAGTGTATTTTTTTCCCTTTTTATTAGAGATTTGTACATATTGATCTTATTGAGTTTTAAGAACTCATTAGAAGTATCCCTAATGTATTTCCTAGCAATTTTACACTCTTCATCATACCAAGGGTTGGTTATTCTATTATTCTTTTACATGACACCTCGAAATAGAACTTGTTAATAGAAGTGGAAAGGGTAGTACTAAAATTATGATATAGATCTTAAATTACCTTATAAGTTAGGATATGTAATTCACTATTTAGATCCTTTAAGAAAATATCAACTTTAATTTTTTCAAAGAGAAGTTGCCTTTTATTATTAGAATTTTCTTCGATGGAACTCCTATGCATGGAAGAGTTTAAAGTTAGGGTTAAAGGTCTATGATAAGACTGGGGTTCATGGTCATTTAAAAGGTCAACAATTACTATTTGGTTGGAAATGGGGATATCATATATCACATAATCTACACCACTACTACCCATTCCATGAATACAAGTCATTTGGTTGGAGTTTGGTCACTTCAATACTCCATTGCAAATTATAAGGTCTTGAGAGGTGTAGAACTTGACTAGCTCAGTATTAAAAAAATTATGATTTAGGTCTTCAGAGCTTATTTTGTAGCTATTTGCTAAAACAAGGTCCTCATCTAGCCATAAAGGATTATGGTTGGAATCATTGCTTAGAAGAGTAGTTTGTTTAGTTGTAGTCCTAGCATTAATGTTTCATAGCGGGAGGATACTACCTTGATTCATCAAACTATATATATATATATATTTTTTCTAAATTATTAAAGGGACAATCTCTATCTAGATTGTTTTTATTATAAAAAATAGAATTAATAGGTGCAAAATAGAAAATTTCTATCTACATATTCTTTGCATTGATGTTTGACATTTCTATCCAAATGTACTGATTGAGAGCAATGATCTTATGTAGTTGAATGTGGGGAGAAACACTATTTCTAATAAAACATGAAATTCCTTCTATCCCTCTACAGTAGGAAATTTTGTTCCATGCGACCACAAGACAAATCCTTCCACCTTAGACTCTTCATGCTCCCATGTTTCAACTAGACAAATAGTATAATTCTCACCGGGGATTCAACTTATCATAGAACCTTTGCACCATGGAAATCCACAACAATTCCAAAAGAGGATCCAAAGTAATTGTCAATTATGATCTATAATTGTAATATCCATCTATACAAATTTAGACTATAATTGTATTAGTCATTTATACAAGCTTACACTAATAAAGATATTGTGAGTATGTTTCAGCCAAAACCTTGTGCAATTGTTTATTCATTTGTCCTAGTTGGGTTTAGAACCTTTCTATAATGTAATAGTGATCAAATCAAATTAGAATACCCAACCTTTGTTATTAATATTTTTGTTAAAAATCATGTATTAATTTTATGTTAAGAATTATACATTTAGTACATATTGAATTGAAAAATGTATTTTTATATAAGATAATAATTTTTTCATTTTCATTATTCTCTATTTATAAATTTTATTTATTTATTTAAAGATTGATTTTATTTTTAAATGTGATATTTCAACTATTACATATCCCCTCATATTAGGATGTAAAAAATACCTAATAGATAGGAAATTATTTTTTACTTTCAATTAAGTATTCATTAATTTTTTTTTAAAAGAAACTTGTCAACTCAATCTTGAACAAGAAAGGAACGAGTAACAATATAAAAGTTACATCTACTAAATATTCTACTAAAATTATATTTTTAAAAACATTTTTATATAAAATAATAATTTTTTTCATTCATTACTTTACTTTATATATATAGTTGATATTGAAATAGTTTACTTGAAATCAACTTTGAAATATTTTTTTTATGTAGGAATTGAATTTTTATTTTTTATAAATGTCATATCTCAACTATTACATATCCCCTCATACAATCTTAGTAGGCCTAATAGTTAAGAACATGTGTTCATGTGTTTCCTCTTAAGAAGTTACAGGTTCAAATTATTAATCACATTTTCTATAAAAAAAAAATGTTCAATAATATTAAAGTTACATCTACCACATATTTTATTATAAAAAGAATTTTTTAAATAATATTTTCTTATGTAATATATATATATATATGTATGTTATACTTAATATTATATCTTAAATCATGGAACAGTAGCCATCTTTCGTCTTGGACTTTTTATTTTTTTAACCTACTTAAGTGACCAGTATTTGTTTCAAAGGTAGCCGAGGGCGCGAGTCAGAAAAACATCAACAATATTTGGAATTAATAACAAGAAGTTCCCAAACGGATATAAACGAATCCACCGCCCTGCAATTTGACAACAAAAGAAACAATTTTCATTAAATAAATTGGTAGACCCATATTGGCCCTGGCGTGATTTGTTGCGTAAACCTAAAAGTGTACTCCAGGTTTCCACACCAGGGATATTTGCATATTCATTTATATTTTTTCCATAATTTCTCCTTTTATCATCATTTCCTGAGAACAAAAAAATAGGAAAAGAATGTAAACCGATCTTTCATTGCTTTTCTTTCCGAGGACCGGAAACTAAACTATAGGAAAGAAAATTTGTATGGATTCAATTCTTTTCTCTATAAAAACAGGAGAATGTATTTTACAGATAGGAAAATGTAGATTACATGTTTTTAATTTTTTTCCTTTCCCAGAACCATAAAATAAATTACCAATAGATAAATGTAGAGGGATTGATTCATTTTCTTTATTTCATTTACAAACCAAAGAAAATACGACCAGCCTCCATTTATCCAAGGCAGATCCTGTTTCCACAGGAAACAAAAATCAGACATTTTCAAACAAAGCAAGAAATGAAGGGACGAAATTAATAAATCTCAGAACATCATATAATAATGTAAATACAAATCTGAAGAAAAGAGGGCCAGAACTAATAGATGTTTTAACACCATACTATTCATACAAATTGAAATCTCCCTCCCTGTCACCATAAGTTGGAATCGAATTTAATTTCATCACAGTAACTGTCACTGTGCACTTGTTGACACAGTCGGTGGATATCAGAAATTTTCAATCAAAGCAAAAAAATTAAAACCCTAAATTAATAGATCTCAGAAGTAATTGATACCACGCCATGATTCAAAAACTCTTTAGACCAAATCTGTCCGTCCCTCTCATAATAATCATCTCAGTGGAGCAAGAGGAAGCTAATGAGATGATCGTGATCTCAACAATACAAAATATATAAAACTATGCACCCTTCGATCCATTTATTAAAATGAGGTCAGTGGAACCTTTTTGAAGATTAGGCACTATATAAAAACTATTTAGTTCGATTAGGCACGTGGAGTTTTAATGATAAGAGTAAAAAATATGGGTTAGTGGAGCATTTATTAAAATGAGGTCAGTGGAACCTTTTTGAAGATTAGGTCTGTGTGTTATTTATTAAGATGAAATAAGATAATCATTAAACATTTATTACCTTCATTTAAGTGATCAATAAAATTAGTAGTAATCAATAGTTTGATAATACTTGACATTGTCAAGTATGATAACTCTCATTTCAAATTGTAATAGCTATTTATACTAGCATAGACTAATCATAACTCATAACATTGTGACTATGTTTGGGGGCAAAAAAACCTTTTTGCAATTGTTTATGTTCATTTGTTGGTTTGGTTTGTGATTTTGTATATTATATGTGGTATTATTAAATTAAATTAAAATATAATTTTTTTTATTAATATTTATTTTAAAATTTATATTTCAATTTTATGTTGAATATAAAAGGAATTATATATATATATATATATATATATA
>JZKD02S0308283.1:0-19774 GCA_000966675.3 Picea glauca
AAGGTGATATTCATCCTTTACCCCCTTTTCTTCTATTGAGTTAAGAACTTTTATAGAATACAAGAGACACCCTTTCTGACTAAACTTCTTAAGTTACAACGCCAATATTTTCCTCACTGAAATTGGATTATGAATGCCTTGCAAAATTCTTGCATTTCCTTCTTCATCTTTGCATTCTAAAGTTTTCTCATAATAGTTCATATTTTCCCTATGGGAAGCTAACTAATATATATACCCATCAATACATCATACAATCCTAGGTGTAGGATATTTAGAACTACATGTTTATGTAGTCCCTTCATCTCGAATGGATAGGGTTCTATGACCTCAGCCACTTTTCTCTTAGTTCCTATGGCCAATTGAACTAACCATTTTTTTGCATGTTTCCTCCTCTATATGGCACATGTTTCAACAACTTATGATGAGATATAACTAATATTAGAGAGACAGTCAATCAAAATAGAAATAGGTTGCTTGGCAATAATACCTTTTAGCTCCACTACAAAATATTGGTGGTATACTTGTCAATTCTCTATAGTTGCATATATCCTTGGCACACTTCTAGCCACATCATTGACTGCGGTTTCTTCATGTACATGATAAAATTTATTTCTATCATGTTGTCTATGAGGAAAATCCCCCAGCAGGTGTGGTTCTCCACGTCCCCAACATTGCAAAGGTCCTTTCTTGGGCTCCTATGCTCTTTCGTTTGCTTGTTCTACTAGTTTATTTCCACTTAGAGATGAAAAATTATGTTGGTGTACACTTCTGATTGGCTGACCAAACTGTGCACCCTTCCTTGAATTCTTATATGGAAGAGACTTGAATCCATTTCTCTGGAATCCACTCTTATCCTTCCCTTTCCAATCCTTGGAAATCTCTTGCTTATTCTTGGACTAATCGTAACATCACTTAGCCTTCTTTATAGTGTCCTCCAATGTCTTCAGTTTGTCAAAATTGATTCCATCCTGGTAGGACTATGGTAATCCACCGAGAAAACATTGCACTCTTTTTTTCTCATCCTTGAGGTAAGGAAGATACCTCAACAACTCCATGAATCTCTTGGTGTAAGCATCCATGGTAAGTTGACCCAACTTATACTCATGGAATTCCTTAATTTATCATCATAATAATTTTATCATCGGTATGGATTTCAGAATTATTTATCAAACTACTTCCACATCATCTTGCTTTCCTTCAATCCCTTGATTCCTTGAGGTATTCCCACCAAATGCAAGCTCCTCCATTAAGATTGAAAATGTCTATCATTGCCTTAGTATTCTCGAAGCAACCATGTACCCAAAAGCACTTCTTCATACCAAACATCCATGCCTTAGCTTCTTCTCCCTTCTTGATCTCTCCATCGAAGGTAGGTGACTTGGCCTTCTTGAATTCTTTAGTCAAAGAATTATGAGAATGCATTTTCTTCTTTCTCTTTGGAACCAATGTTGGACAACTATAATGAAGTAGTCTTCCTACTAGATGACTCTGTGGAAATGCTTCCACTAGATTTTCCCTTCTTGGAATCTTGATGCCTCTTCTTGGAAGAACTCTTTCCTACATCATTGTGAGCCAACCCGTGATTATGGGAATCTAAAGGGGTTTTTAGATTCTCCAATTTTTGTAGTTTTGCATTACTAGGGAATTGTTGTGGATGCTTCTGTATTTCAACCAAGCTCTATAGTAGCATTGCATTCACCTCTGCTTGTTCGGCTTGGGCTCTCATAAGCCTCTCATTATCTTCCTTCAGGATTCTAATAGTGGCCATCAAATATGGGGGTGTCTCTCTATCCCTCCAGCCATCATATTCCTTATCTCTTAGACGTGAGGTGTGTTCCATGTTGTGTTTCACCATTCACCTATGCTCGCCTTTCGGTACATCCTACGTGTTGAAACAACAATTATTATTAGCCATTATATCAAAATTTAAAAACATGCATATCATGAAACATTAAAATATTTCTAAAATATATATATTTTTTAGCAACCTCGGTGGCCCATTCAAGGCTAGACTTTAAACTATGCTCTGATACCACTCTTTAACACACCTGGCCCCTTAATACTCTCTTAGGCTGGTGGGATGTTAAAATTTATCTTTCTCTACTCAAATCTTGTCTATCTCTAAGGTCCATAGATGGATACGGCTTGTTGGGATCTATCCAACGACTATGACCACACCCAACTCCAATCTCTGGATCTAAATTTACAGCCTCTTAAAGTTTCCTAAGGGATCATAACCCTTCTAGGATGACTCTCGTCCCATCAACCATTTAGTTGGTGACACCTGTCACCCCCAAAGGCATGTTGGCACACAATGTCGACATATCATCATCCTTTTTTCTCACTTAAATGGAACCTACGATAATCTACAATGAATATCAACTCTTTCCTATATGACAATCAATGACTCTCATTTATTTTCAATACGTTCATTGTCTTTGACTCTCTTTGGAACCATCGTACAACTTCGCCAACCTCCTATACCTTGTCGATGATGTGACTAGTACCAATGGTCCAGATCTTGTCAAGGTCACTCCCAACATAACAAGGGTCCTTGTCCCATCTCAAGGTCTTCATCAATGTCTAACTTCACACAAGTCTCGACCCTTGATCACTCCCAGCCATGATGCTTTCCTCGACAAAGGGTTGAGAACTACTTTCCATTCCAAATCGACGGTTGTAAACTCTCTTGACTCAACACAAGGTTTTCTACTAGTTAACACTTCAATTTTGGTACTTAGCATATTTTAGGGATTCTTTTAGGCCTTCCAGACTTCCAAGAGTTCAGATTCTACTCTGAGACTGTCGAATACTCCCTAACTTCATCGAGAGGAAGATTCTTTCAAATCTTGCAAGCTTTCTAATTAAGACAGGTGATATCCTTGGGTCTAAATATCTCTCGACCTATACACGAACTTTTCTGACACCAGAGAACTTTCATTATCTCTCGGATTAGTATTTTGCCATATCCTACAAACTTTCCTCTCAAGCTACAAGATCCTTAGGAATACAGATTGCCCATACTTATTAATTTTCATAATTTAATAAATCAGTAATGACTATGAAAAACACATCCCATTTACTCATGGGTTCAATTTCTTGATTTCAATCATTCACATTTCTCATTTAAATTAAAAAACTACATAAATACATCATTTGTGCACAATTAGAAAGATCAAGTTAAACAATTATATGATCATGGAAATAGCCACCAATTCACTGAGAGAGGATTCATTTCCTCCCAACCTTAGGCCATACTATAGAGTGCCTTCCTACAATATGTCACCCCCGTGCCAAGCCATGATACCATAAGGGGAATGATTCATCTAGTTTCCAAGCTTAGGATGATCCAGGAAGGTTACCCTCCTTCCTCCTCTGAAAAGAACAGAAGTTGTCCCCTTCCCACTGAGCTCAGGGTCTCTACAGGTTTATCAAGTAGTTTATCAACTAGGTTTCCTCTACACAAGGGAGTCCCTTCTCTGTTATACATTCCCTCGGTGACCTCCCCTTACCAGTGTCGGTTTCTATCAGGTAAGTACCAAGATGTAGCCCTCTTTTTCTCCAGTCTAGATCTGGGTCTTCTCTGTTTCAGGGTGATCATCGTCAAATTGGAAAAACTTCCTACTTTCCTCAAGAAAATTTCTCCACTTTCTTCTTCTCTTCAATAAGCGTCGATCAACATCTCAGTTTGATGCACCCTTAACCTGTGATCTCATCACTCACTCACTCCTTCTCAGAGTTTTCTTCTCTTCTGTGTATTGTGTGCTCTGTTCTCCTCTCATACAACTCTAAGCTACTATTTTCTCTCGATGATGATGACGATGATGATGATGATGATGATGATTTTCACCTTTGGTCTCTTCTTCCACTGATCCCTCGGAATTCCCATGGCTTCCTATAGACACAACATGTTGTTCTAGGGTCTGAATTTTCTGAAGGGGCAATATGTGATGTCCTATATTTTAGGTCATTCAATCAACCCTTTCCCTCTCGAAGAGAAAAAAGTATCAATGGTTATTAACTACCTCAACCACCAGTCTTGTTCCTCATAATAGTTCAAGTGGATCCATACAGGTCTAGGTATGTTGGTAGTAGTATGTTTATTCCTTGCAAGCATAAGCTTGATTTTTAAACAAGCTTCATATTTTCTTCAATAAAACATCTTAGCTCCACCTCACATGTCCACTTCATCAATTCCTACTTCATAGGTTCCCACTTGTGTAACATGGCCGATAATTTCAAGGTTGTTCCCTCTCAGTTAGTTGTTTGGTATTTTTATTAATTAAAACACAATTACATTCTTCATAATCACATCATATGAAGTCTTAGCATAATTACAGTCTTGGAGGAAAACAAGGTGTTATATTCCCCTCCCCCTTAAAAGAAACATTGTCCTCGGTGTTTAAAACACCATGTACATATAATTATAGAGAAAAAAAATGGGTATGCCAATCTCATGGCATCTTCCAGCTCCCACGTAGCCTCTTATGTTCCAAAGTGCCTCCAATGCACCTTGTCCTATATAATGGCTTGATTCTAAAGCATTGTTTCTCTCTTGTCCAGGATGCATTCAGGTTTGGGATGGAAATCTCCCTCTTGTTCCACCTGTATCATTATCCAATTAATAACATGATCATGATCATGAACATATTTCTTTAATAAAGACACATGGAATACATTATGAGTTCTAACAGTAGGTGGTAAAGCAAGTCTGTATACTACTGGTCCTATTCTCTCCAAGACTTCAAATGGTCCATAGTAGCAGGGTGCAAACTTAGCACATCCCCATTCTCAGGGAACTTCTCTTGGGATTCACTTAGAGATACATATGATCTCCCACTTTTAACTCTTTGTGAGTTCTCTTGCTTTCTTCGTAGCTCTTTTGTCTATCTTGAGCTACTTTAATATTTTGCCTTGTCTTAACCATTTCTTGTTCCATCCCTTTCTGTAATTATGGTCCAAGTGTGCTTCTATACACTAGGTTGTCCCAACTGATTGAAACTCTACACTTACTACCATAAAAAACCTCAAACGGGCTCATCTTCAGTGATTCCTGATAGTCGTTGTTGTAGGAAAACTCTACCAAGGGTAGATATTCTTCCCACTACTTGGGATGATGCAGAACATTCATCCTCAAAAAGTCTTCTAATACTTTGATCACTCTTTCAATCTGGCCATTTTTTTTTAAGATGGTAGGTCGTGCTAAACTCCAACTATGTTCCCAATCTTGTAAACAAACTTTTCTAAAAACTTGAGGTGAACTTGGCATTCTATCTGAGATTATGGTCTTGGGAAAACCATGTAGCCTGAAAATTTCTCTTATAAAAATATTATCAATGTCTATGGATTTGAAAGTAGATTTGATAGGGGTAAAGTGAGCTACCTTTCTCATCTTATCTACTACAACCATGATCACATCATGCTACTTGATTTTCTTTGGAAAACCAGTAATGAAATCCATGGAAATTTTTCCCATTTCCACTCTGGAATAGGAAGAGGCTGCAATAGACATGCAACATGTATGTGCTCAACTTTTACTTGTTGGCACTCTAAACATTTAGCAATGTACTCGGCGATGTCATGCTTCATTCCAAGCCAATAATACAAATTTCTTATTGTTGTTACCATCTTTTGATAACAAAGGTGACCTACATAAGGTCTCCTATGGAACTCATCAATAACCTAATGCCTCAAATATGTTGAATTGGGTACATACATCCCGTGGTTATACAACAACAAATTATTAGCTTCAAACTGATATCCTTCTTATTTCTTCTATCTAGGTAACTATCGTAGCTCTTCTTTTATTGATTGAAAAAATCATCTTCTTGAAAGAGGGTTTTAATCCTTTGCTTAATATCAGACACTCCCACACTTTTTTGTGCCAAGTGTGTAGATTTTAACCTTGTACAATATTTTATTGCAAACATATTTTCAATAAAAGAACATAAAAGATACAATGGAAAATACACACATTACACAAAGATTTTTCCCCTGGAAACCCAAACCTGGAAAACCAGCATATTCTATATTCATTCATAGTGTTACATTGTTTACAATAATATATACATATAGGAGCCAACGACATCCAAAACCTTAACCCAGTGACTCAGATTAGTCAACAACCCTAATTCCTTAACCAGAAATAGAAAACCATCGGGAACCCCCCTACACACCTAGCACAACGTAGCAAATGCTTTACCTAGTCATGCAAATAATATAACACATACCCAACATTCTCGCACTTGTTGTTTTCTTTGCATAAAAGGGGTTACAGGGTTACATAGTCATCAATCCATGGAAGCAATGCCCATGAATCCTCTACACCAAAAGAAATTCTCAGTGATCACAGATTTTGTTAATGAATCTACAACATTCTTCAAAGTGTCCACCTTCATTAGCAACACTTTCTTTTCTTCAACCATGTCTCTCACAAAGTGATATTGAATATCAATATTCTTTGTCTATGAATGATAATTTGGGTTCTTCACAAGAAAAAATGCACTATGAGTGTCACAATATATGCTTACAGCTTGTTGTACCAACCCAATACCTGAACATAATCTTTGTAACCGTACTACTTCCTTACTTGCATGAGTGGTTGTTGTGTGTTCATCTTATGTAGTTGAAAGTGCCACTACAGCCTGTATTTTGCTCATCCAATTGATTTCTCCTCCAAACAAGTTAAACACATACTTGCTTGTATATCTCCTACGATCCAGATCTCCAGCCCAGTATGCATCCACAAAGCAATATATGTCCAACACTATGTCTAATCCTAGTCTTCCTTGGTAGCACAATCCATAGCTAGCAATGCCACACAAATACCTGAAAACCCTTTTAATTTGTGTCCAATGCTCCTTCCCTGGTTTTGATATATACCTGCTCAAAACTCCCACTACATATGCAATGTTCGGTCTAGTATAGACCATTGCATACATCAAACTGCCAATTGCACTCGCATGTGGAAGACGATACATGTCCTCCTTCTCTTCATGTGTCTTGGGACACTGATCTGAGGATAACTTTACATCAACAGGAATAGGGACCTTGACCGGTTTACATTCCTTCATATTAAACCTCTGCAATATTGTCTCGACATATTTTCTCTGATTTAACCAGAGTTTCCTCTTTTTCCGATCTCTTTTAATTTCCATGCCCAAAATGAAATTTGAAGCACCGAGATTCTTCATGTCAAATTTGGAGGACAATTGGATAATCTCCTTGTTGTTTCCTATCAAAAACATGTCATCCACATACAAGAAAAAATAAATCAAATGATCACCAATTAATTTAATATACACACAATGATCCTCTTTGCTTCTTTTGAAGCCAAGTCCCATCATATACGTATAAAAATTTTGATACCACATCCTTGGTGATTGTTTTAAACCATACAAGGACTTTTTCAACTTCCATACCAATTCCTTCTTTCCCTTCACAACAAAGCCTTTTGCCTGCTTCATATAGATTTCTTCTTCCAGATCCCCATGTAGGAATGTTGTCTTCAAATCCATCTGTTCTACTTCAAAATCAAAAGCAACAACAATAGTTAACATAAATATTATAGACGTTAACTTGGAAACAAGAGAAAAAATCTCACCAAAATCAATTCCCACAACCTGGGAATAACCCTTTGCTACTAACCGAGCTTTGTATTTCTCCACTTTTCCTTCTGCATTCGGCTTCTTTTTAAATACCCATTTGCTACCAATGGGATTTCTTCCAGTTGGAAACTCCACTAGATCCCAAGCCTCATTCTTATCCAAGGCTGTCATTTCTTCATCCATAGACCTTTTCCAGAGCTTTCCATCCTCTGAATCCACTGCCTCCAAGTTCTAGGATCATCATCAGTAATAGACAAAGAAAAAATTGAACAGAAATCAAATGGAGTATGCATTTCCTGTGGCCTTCTTTCTTGAACTGATCTCCTCAATATTGGAGTATGAGGATCTTCTTCTTCTTATTCATGTTCTTTTGTAGAGTCTTATTTATCATCCTTTAAATCAAAATCTATTTTCTTTGGTTCTTCCTTACTTGGTAGGACTTCTTGTTTAACAACATCCTTCGTTTCTCTAAATACCACATCTCGGTTATACACAACCTTCTTAGTCTCTGGGTTCCAAATATTATAACCTTTGAGACCATATTTATACCCAATAAAGATACACTTTCCATCCTTCTTATCTAGCTTACTCTTGTTTTCCTTTGGAATATGAACATAGGCCTCACAGCCAAATATCTTGATATGTGTGAGAGAAGGCTTTTTACTAGTCCATACCTCTTCTGGAGTCTTTTCATCCAACAATGATGAGGGTCATCTGTTGACCAGATAACATGTTGTACCCACTGCCTCTGCCCAGAATTATTGCCCTAGACCGACACCACTAAGCATGCACCTTAGTTCTTCCATCAGCATCTTGTTCATCATTTCCGCAACTCCATTCTAATAAGGTGTATATGGAGTAGTATTATTCCTTACTATAGCACACTTCTTATAGAATTCTTCAAATTCATTCGCGCAGAAATCTCCACCATTATCTGTCCTCAACACCTTAATTCTTTTCTTTGTTTAATTCTCAACAAGATCCTTGAACTCTTTAAACTTGTCAAAGACTTCAGATTTCTTCCTGAGGAAATGGATCCAAGCATTCCTTAAGAAGTCATCTATAAATTAGACATAGTACACATATTTTCCCAAATATGGAACCGACACAGGTCCAAACACATCATTATGAACTAGTTGTAAAATTCATTCTGCCCTCGTTGCACCAGAGGGGAATCTTACCTGATTTTGCTTCCCATATACACAATGTTCATAGAAATAAAAATCCAGAGAGTAGTTAGACATACCTTCAACCATACCTTTACCGTGTAGTAGTCAAAGACCCTTCTCTCTGATATGTACCAGTCTTTGATGCCACAACATAACCTTTTCTCCAGAGACTGTAGGAGTTATTTCTTCTTCAAATCCAACATCAGGAACAATAGAACTATTATACCCATCACTAATAGTGTTTCCTTTCATCTTATACATATTTCCAAACCGAACTCCCTTCAGTAACACCATTGCTCCTCAAACCATCCTACAGGTTTCCTTTTCAAATATTGTTTTTATGCTTGCATCGTCCATTTTTCTTCCAGAAATCAAATTTCTGGCCAAACCTCGGATGTTCAGATAACCATGTAGTGTTCTAATCATTCCATATATGAGCCTCAACTTGAATTTTTCTGGTCTTAAGATTTTGTTTGTTGAGTCATCACGTAGGAAAACATTACCTCCATCATACCTTTCATATTCACATAACCACTCCATGTGGGGAGTCATATGAAAGGATGCACCTAAGTCAACCAACCATGCCTCATGATTTGCATGTGTTCTTGAATAATCCAAGTACACATCCTCTCTAATCCATATTTAGGATCAGAATGAACTGATTAACAGACTAAACACAATAAACACATAGATATGAAGAATAACATAGATATTCAGTGAACAATATCTAGTTCTATTGAATAAATGAAATAGGTTGAAACTGTAAAACTGCAGACATGAAACACCTGCTCGAATGGTGGTAGCTATCTCCGAGAAGAGATGTGGGTGCTAAGCTCATCCATCTGAGTAGAATGATTCCAATGAGACTCCAGAGGCCTTTTTGATATTACTCATGAATGCACAAACCCTACACATCCAAAAAACTAACCCTAGGAGGTGAAACTCGAAACTTCATGTGGGCCCCTATGGGTAAGTTGGTAACTCAACTTCCTAGGGACGTAACTTTTGCATATCACCTCGGTTTTAAGTGTGTGATAGCTCGTTGGAAAGGTATTTTAGAGAAATGCACATTACGTCGTCAAACTAACTTCGACTATAGTTTGACTGTGTTGAGGAAAAAAAAACATTGTTTAGGCCTCCAAAACGGACCTAGAAGTACAACAAGATGTGTTGACATGAAAACATACAAAATAAGACAGTAGAATTAGGTGAGAGGCCACCAGTATCCACCTAGAATATGTGTATGGATTCAGATAGCCCCAGAAGTGTATAACTCATAACTACAAAGAAGTACAGAAGAACGTGTTGAACTAAAAACTGACAAGAGGAGATGGTTGGAATAGGTGAGTGGCCACAAATATCCACCTAGATCAATCCTACCCCCTTAGGAAGAAATGGTCTCCATTGTGTTTAGTTCCCCCATCAGGTGAGGAAACTTCTTCTAGATTTGGCCCCAGGTGTGCCACTTGCCTTGGTGTAGGAGTTGTCCTTCTTTAACAACCTGATAAAGTTGGATCCTCTAATGGCGAGTGCCCTTGACCTGTTTGTCCACTATCTAATCAGTTAATGCATGTTCCATGTAGTCAGGGTTGAGCTCTGTTGGTGTCAGTTGTTTTGCAATCTCTGAGGTGTCCAATAATGGTGGAAAATATGGTCGAAGGAGGTCCACATTGAACATTGGGTGAAAGCCAAGGATTGGTGGAGTGTTGAGCTCAAAAGCATTGTTACCCACATCCTTGGTGATGGTGTAAGGCCCATAGCAAAGTGGGCGGAGCTTCCGATGGGGCCCTGTAAGACACTCTTTCTGCAAGTGTAATCAGACCTTGTCTCCAACTTGAAACTAGTGTGGTAACCTGTGTTGATCATGATGTTGCTTGTACTTAGAATTGGCTTTATGCAAAATCTCTTGGACCTATTGTTGGATGTGATGAATCCGCTCATTGAATTTGGTGGCTTTGTCAGTCTCAGACTGAACATGGTAATATTTTGTTTGTGTGGTGGCCAAAGGTAGTGCAACATCAATGGGACACAAGGGTTGGAATCCTAGTCCCACCTGAAATGGGCTATGGTTGGTGGAGCTATGGAGAGCCTTGTTGTAACTGTGTTGAACATAGGGGAGACTCTCATCACATGTATGTGGATGTTTAGAGTTGTACATGCATAGAATTTGCACAATCATCTGATTGATGACCTTTGTTTGGTCATCTTTTGGGGGTGGAAAGCAGTGGATTTAGTGAGCTTGGTATGCAACAGTGACCAAAGAATTGACCAAAATGTGTTGAGGAACATGGTGTCCCGATCAGAGACGATGGTATGTGGTATCCCAAAATGGACCCACACTCATTAGAAAAAGATCTTGGCAATATATGCCACTGTGATGTTCTTCTTGTAGGCTATGAGGATGGACATCTTCGAAAACCAATCAACAACCACAAATACACAATCATTTCCTTGCTTGGTGGATGGAAGTCCAGACATGTAATCCATCAAGATGGATTCCCGGGGATTCTCGAGGGTAAAAAGAGGGGTGTATGATCCTTGCTTCTTGATGGTTGGCTTGGAAATGGCATAGGCGATGCAAGATCTGATATACTTCATGACGTCCTGTCAAAATTTTGGCCAATAAAAATGTTTTTGGAGAACGACCACAATTTTCTCTATGCCAAAATGTCCTACCACCTGACTGTAGTGGAATTCCCAAATTAACTTGGCAACCTCGCTTACAAGAAAAAGGAGATGGTCCAGATGGAATAATAGTTCATCCTTAATGTTAAAATCGGTGACAGTCATGCATGTACCCAAGAGTTGATAGGTGGTGGCGAAGTCTGGATATTGTTGATAAAGTTGGGGCCACTCAGATGCCTCATGTCCACAAGAATGGAGCACAGTGGTGAGTGCAGCTACGAGAGGTCGAATGAGGCAGTCAACGACAGGATTTATGCTCCCTATCTTATACTTAATGTTGAGATGGAACTGTTGCAGGTAGGTGAAACACTTCCAATGGAAATCGTCCTGCAACTTCCCCTGTGTTTGTATGAACTGTAGAGGCTTGTCATCAGTTTGGATGATCGTATCCTTTCCCAGAATGTAATGTTTCCATTGACGACAGAATTTACAATGGAATAGATTTCTTTGTCATAGGTGGGGTATTTATGGACAATATTTGAGAGTGTCTCACTATGGTATGCCACCAGATGATTGTGTTGAGTGAGAATTGTGCCTACAACATAGTCAAATGCATCAGTCTCAATCTTGAATGGTTGTTGCAGATTAGGCAAGGAGAGTACTAAAGTTGAGCACAAGTGATGCTTAATATCATCAAATGCTTATCGTTGTTCCTTCCCCCACACGAACTTTTCCCTTCCACCGCCCTTGGTCATGTGGTTGAGGGCCCATGCAATATGAGATAATCCCAACATGAAAAATCGATAGAAATTGATCGGTCCCAAGAAGCTCTGAAGCTCAGTTAGTGTGTTTGGGGTTGTCCAGTCACGGATGACATGGATCTTAGCAGGATAGACATGTACCCCATGCTCATCAACAATGTAGCCCAAGTATTGGACCATGTTCATGCCAAAGGAACATTTTTCCAAGTTGGCATATAGCTTGTGTTGTCGTAGAGTGCTCAAAACCTATTGAATATTCTGCATGTGCTCCTCCCAAGTTTTGTTGAAGATGATGATGTCATCCAAATATACCACCACAAAAGAGTTGGTGAAGGGTATCAATACATCATCCATCAACCTCATGAAATTTGTTGGCACATTTGTTAGGCCAAAGGGCATGACCAACCATTTGAATAGACCTTCTTTAGATTTGAAAGTTGTCTTCCAGACATCAGTTGGTTCGATGGGAACCTGGTAGTAGCCAAACTTTAGGTCAATATTGTTGAAGAAATTTTCCCCCTTGAGTTGGTCAAGAAGGTTATCAATCTTGGGAATTGGGTATCAGTTTCTGACTGTGATTTTGTTTAATGCTTTGTAATCAATGCATAGTCGCCAGGTCTCATCCTTCTTTTGCACCAGTACAATCGGGCTTCCCCAAGGGGAGGAGTTGGATCTGATGTGCCCCTTTTGAAGAAGCTCTTAGATCTGACACGTGATTTCGTCATTTTCCATCAATGAACGGTGATCGACTAGTCCATTAGGTAGAGGTGCACAGGGGATTAGATCAATTGGATGCTTGACTTGGAAGTGCATCGGTACCTTGGTGGGTGAGGAGAATATTTCTATGTACTCTTCCACGATCTCGTCCACTTGATTCTGGTGCAAAGAGAGGCTCTATGTGGAGGCCATGGATGTGGCGATGATCTTCTACTTACTGTGAGCCCAGATCACAAAGAAGACGAACTTCCCAGTCTGTGAAATTACCTTACTGCATTGCTTAGCAGAGATTAAAGAAATAGCGGTAGGTCATGCTACCTCTGGTATCATGTACAATTGTCTACCCAAAGTAATAATAACACTGCAGAGTCTAGACTCGTACACAACATGACACTTCCACAAATATAGTTGTCCTAAAATAACATCACAAACTTCAAGGGGAGAAATATCACACAATCCCTCATATTTGAAGGGCTTGATGTCGTAGGGCAGAAAACATTGTTGGTTGACATAAAGATCTCTTCCTTGGCAAAGCCAGCCGATGGTGTAGGGTTGTGGGTGTGGTGTCGTCGGCAGGTCCAGCTGCTTCACGACCTCTGTTGAGATCAGGTTCTTATGGTTGCCGCTATTGACAATGAAATAAAGTGGATCCCCATTTACCCACAGTTGTGAGTGAAAGAGGCATTCCCCTTCCTCTGGTTCTTTTGGTTCGCATCGATGGACTTTGGGGGTAGCGAAAGTGGCACTGGGTTCAACATTGATAATCCACTTCCCTCCTTCTAGATTTGATTCTGAATCTGAATCATCCTCTAACATGGAATCCTTCAACTCGACCATGAGTGACTGCTTGGAGAAGCATTCTTCAGTGTTGTGCCAAGGGATTTTATGGTATTCACACCATTTTCTTGTGTCCATTTTCTCGTTTTCCTGAGAGTGGCCATATTTTCTCTATCCCTTATTGTGTGGGTTCAGGTCGCCTTTTTCCTGCTTCGGCTGTGAGGAGTTTGCAAATCCAAACTCTCATCTCTTCTGTTTAAATTTCTACTCAATCTTGACAACATATCTATAAGTCGTACAAAAAGAGGAAATGTCCAGAAACTCCATTTATGTTTGAATGTATCTATGAAAACAACCTCGGTATTTGAGCAACATATTTCACTCAAAGTCTTTTATTCCCAACTTGGTGCGGAAGGTATGGAAAATATTGGTGAAATATGGTAATGTCTAGTCCCTTTCATGACGTAGGGTGGTCCCTATGGTGTACTCATCCTCGAAGCTTCCAACAGGGTAGTATTGTTCTTTAATCACATCCCGGGAGGAATCCAATGTAGGGGAAACCACAAATATTTCATATTCCTCTATGGCTCTTTGCTCAGAGTAAGTGTCCCACCAGTCCTCAACATGGGGGACGACCTTGAGGAGTGCAAAATTAATCTTTTCCCTATCGAATAAATTATGGATCAGAAAATACCCTTCGATCAGATTCAACCATTTATCTACAGCATATTCATCTATCAGTCCTTCAAATAATGGAATATAAAAGTTTACTTGTACCTTGAAGGGGGTTGCATGGTTGCTTGATGAATATGGTTCTTCTGTGGGAAGCCGCCAAAGGATATGCGCAAAATTGTCCATCATTTCGTTAATTTGTTGCACAAGGGCTTCCTCGAGCAACATTTTAAAAGGATCTCCTGCTCCATCATATTTATTTTCGTCTCCCATGGGTTGTTGTTAGGCTCGGTGTGACCGATATTGCAATGGATCGATTGGCTCGAGTCCCAACTTCGTGTACCCATATCTTGTTGGGGACATGCACGAAATAAAATAAATGAAAAGCAGACCACTCTGATACCACTGATCCATATTTAGGAGTCGAACGAACTGATTAATAGAATGAATATATGAAACACAAATATATGACAAACACCACAGATATCTAGTGAACAATATCTTCTATTGAATAAATGAAATAGGTTGAAACTGTTAAACTGCAAAACTGAAACACTTGCTCGAATGGTGGTAGCTATCTCTAAGAAGAAATGTGGCTGCTACACACATCCGTATGAGTAGAATGATTCAAATGAGGATCCATAGACCTTTTTGATATTACTCATGAATTCCAAAACCCTAGACATCCAAAAACCTAACTCTAGGAGGTGAAACACAAAAAGTCATGTGGGCCCCTATGGGAAAGTCGGTACCTCAATTTCCTGGGGTCGTAACTTTTGCATACGACCTCCGTTTTAGGCGTGTGATAGCTCGTTGGAAAGGTATTTTAGAGAGTTACACATTACGCCATCAAACTCTAAATTTGTACACAGTTTGACTGTGTTGAGACAAAAAAACATTGTTTAGGCCTCCAAAATGGCCCTGGAAGTACAACAAGATGTGTTGACATGAAAACATACAAAATAAACCATTTGGATTAGGTGAGAGGTCGCCAGTATCCACCTCGAAGAAGTGTAGGGATTTAGACAACCCTATAAGTGTAGAAACCACAATTACAAATAAGTATAGAAGAACATGTTGAACTAAAAACTGATAAGAGGAGCTAGTTGGAATAGGTGGGTGGCCACCAATATCCACCTGGATCACCCTCGTTCTTCCTTGGAGGCATTTTATTCTGTAGAAGCAGCTTCTTCAAATCCCTTGTTTTTCTCAATTTAGGATCTACACTGCTTCTTGTAGTGCCCTTCTTTTCCACATCTCCAGCATACCTTTACAAAATTTCTGGGAGATTTAGATCTACCCTTAAACTCAAATCTCCCACTTGAGGAATTAGATCTATTTATTTCCTGGGAGCATCCTCTTACAAATAATGCATCTATGCTCTGTCCTTCCATTTTCTTCCGTCTCATCTCCTCCGACAACAAGGATGAGACCACTTCATCAAACTTCAAAGAAGTTGTATTACTACCTATGGCCACAACCAAACTATCCCCCAAATCTGGTAAAGAGAACAGTAAATTGATACGCTTATCTTCATCTGAAATTTTAATCTCAACATATACTAACTGACTTACCATAAGTATTGAAGGCATTCAAATGCTCTGCCACCAAGTTTCCATCTCTCATCCTTAGGTTATACAGCTTCTTTCACAGGAAAAATTTATTTACTAGGTACTTAGACTGATACAACTTCCCCAACTTATCCCATAAATCTTTGGATGTAGCTCCCTCTAACACATTCAGTAATATTGAATCTAAGAGACACAGTCAGATTGTACTCTTCGCCTTCCTATCCAAATTTTTCCAATCATCTGTTGAATTTATTATAGGTGCAGTACATGGATCCATCACGATCCACTGATCTCTATCCACCAACAGATCTTCCATATTGAGCTTCCAAATCTCAAAAAGTTTCCCATTAAACTTCTTGATCTCCATTTTCGAACTACTCACCATTTATTTTCACCTGAAAAATCAATACCATAGATCTCCCACTGTAATAAGACTTATCACAGTCCTGAGCCAAACTCTTGACCACAAAAGCATCCCCCTTAAGCCAACAAATCTCTGATACCAAATGTAGATTTTAACCTTGTACAATATTTTACTGCAAACATATTTTCAATAAAAGAACAAAAAAGATACAATGGCAAATATGCACATTACATAGAGATTTTTCCCCTGGAAAACCAACATATTCTATATTCATTCATAGTGTTACATTGTTTACAANGTAGGACTATGGTAATCCACCGAGAAAACATTGCACTCTTTTTTTCTCATCCTTGAGGTAAGGAAGATACCTCAACAACTCCATGAATCTCTTGGTGTAAGCATCCATGGTAAGTTGACCCAACTTATACTCATGGAATTCCTTAATTTATCATCATAATAATTTTATCATCGGTATGGATTTCAGAATTATTTATCAAACTACTTCCACATCATCTTGCTTTCCTTCAATCCCTTGATTCCTTGAGGTATTCCCACCAAATGCAAGCTCCTCCATTAAGATTGAAAATGTCTATCATTGCCTTAGTATTCTCGAAGCAACCATGTACCCAAAAGCACTTCTTCATACCAAACATCCATGCCTTAGCTTCTTCTCCCTTCTTGATCTCTCCATCGAAGGTAGGTGACTTGGCCTTCTTGAATTCTTTAGTCAAAGAATTATGAGAATGCATTTTCTTCTTTCTCTTTGGAACCAATGTTGGACAACTATAATGAAGTAGTCTTCCTACTAGATGACTCTGTGGAAATGCTTCCACTAGATTTTCCCTTCTTGGAATCTTGATGCCTCTTCTTGGAAGAACTCTTTCCTACATCATTGTGAGCCAACCCGTGATTATGGGAATCTAAAGGGGTTTTTAGATTCTCCAATTTTTGTAGTTTTGCATTACTAGGGAATTGTTGTGGATGCTTCTGTATTTCAACCAAGCTCTATAGTAGCATTGCATTCACCTCTGCTTGTTCGGCTTGGGCTCTCATAAGCCTCTCATTATCTTCCTTCAGGATTCTAATAGTGGCCATCAAATATGGGGGGGTCTCTCTATCCCTCCAGCCATCAGATTCCTTATCTCTTAGACGTGAGGTGTGTTCCATGTTGTGTTGCACCATTCACCTATGCTCGCCTTTCAGTACATCCTACATGTTGAAACAACAATTATTATTATCCATTATATCAAAATTTAAAAACATGCATATCATGAAACATTAAAATATTTCTAAAATATATATATTTTTTAGCAACCTCGGTGGCCCATTCAAGCCTAGACTTTAAACTATGCTCTGATACCACTCTTTAACACACCCGACCCCTTAATACTCTCTTAGGCTGGTGGGATGTTAAAATTTATCTTTCTCTACTCAACTCTTGTCTATCTCTAAGGTCCATAGATGGATATTGCTTGTTGGGATCTGTCCAACGACTATGACCACACCCAACTCCAATCTCTGGATCTAAATTTACAGCCTCTTGAAGTTTCCTAAGGGATCATAACCCTTCTAGGACGACTCTCGTCCCATCAACCATTTAATCGGTGGCACCTGTCACCCCCAAAGGCATGTTGGCACACAATGTCGACATATCATCATCCCCTTTTCTCACTTAAATGGAACCTACAATAATCTACAATGAATATCAACTCTTTCCTATGTGACAATCAATGACTCTCATTTCTTTTCAATACATTCATTGTCTTTGACTCTCTTTGGAACCATCGTACAACTTCGCCAACCTCCTATACCTGGTCGATGATGTGACTAGTACCAATGGTCCAGATCTTGTCAAGGTCACTCCCAACATAACAAGGGTCCTTGTCCCATCTCAAGGTCTTCATCATTGTCTAACTTCACACAAGTCCCGACCCTTGATCACTCCCAACCATGATGCTTTCCTCGACAAAGGGTTGAGAACTACTTTCCATTCCAAATCGACGGTTGTAAACTCTCTTGACTCAACACATGGTTTTCTACTAGTTAACACTTCAATTTTGGTACTTAGCGTATTTCAGGGATTCTTTTAGGCCTTCCAGACTTCCAAGAGTTCAGATTCTACTCTGAGACTATCAAATACTCCCTAACTTCATCCAGAGGAAGATTCTTGCAAATATTGCAAGCTTTCTAATTAAGACAGGTGATATCCTTGGGTCTAAATATCTCTCGACCTATACACGAACTTCTCTGACACCAGGGAACTTTCATTATCTCTCGGATTAGTATTTTTCCATATCCTACAAACTTTCCTCTCAAGCTACAAGATCCTTAGGAATATAGATTGTCCATACTTATTAATTTTCATAATTTAATAAATCAGTAATGACTATGAAAAACACATCCCATTTACTCATGGGTTCAATTTATTGATTTCAAGCATTCACATTTCTCATTTAAATTAAACAAATACATAAATACATCATTTATGCACAATTAGAAAGATCAAGTTAAACAATTATATGATCATGGAAATAGCCACCAATTCACTGAGAGAGAATTCCTTTCCTCCCAACCTTAGGCCATACTATAGAGTGCCTTCCTACAATATGTCACCCCCGTGCCAAGCCATGATACCATAAGGGGAATGATTCATCTAGTTTCCAAGCCTAGGATGATCTAGGAAGGTTACTTTCCTTCCTCCTCTGAAAAGAACAGAAGTTGTCCCCTTCCCACTGAGCTTAGGGTCTCTACAGGTTTATCAGGTAGTTTATCAACTAGGTTTCCTCTACACAAGAAAGTCCCTTCTCTGTTATACAGTCCCTCGGTGACCTCCCCTTACCAGTGTCGGTTTCTATCAGGTAAGTACCAAGATGTAGCCCTCTTTTGCTCCAGTCTGGATCTGGGTCTTCTCTGTTTCAGGGTGATCATCGTCAAATTGGAAAAACTTCCTACTTTCCTCAAGGAAATTTCTCCACTTTCTTCTTCTCTTCAATCAGCACTGATGAACATCTCAGTTTTATGCACCCTTAACCTGTGATCTCATTGCTCACTCACTCCTTCTCAGAGTGTTCGTCTCTTCTATGTATTGTGTGCTCGGGTCTCCTCGCATACAACTCTAAGCTACTATTCTCTCTCTCTCTCTCTCTCTCTCTCTCTCGGTGATGATTTTCACCTTTGGTCTCTTCTTCCACTGATCCCTCGGGATTCCCATGGCTTCCTGCAGACACAACATGTTGTTCTAGGGTCTGAATTTCCTGAAGGGGCAATCTATGGTGTTCTATATTTTAGGTCATTCAATCAACCCTTTCCTTCTCGAAGAGACAAAAGTATCAACTGTTATTAACTACCTCAACCACCAGTCTTGTTCCTCATAATAGTTCAAGTGGGTCCATACATGTCTAGGTATGTTGGTAGTAGTATGTTTATTCCTTGCAAGCATAAGCTTGATTTTTAAACAAGCTTCATATTTTCTTCAATAAAACATCTTAGCTCCACCTCACATGTCCACTTC
>JZKD02S0308338.1:0-19773 GCA_000966675.3 Picea glauca
GGGTCTATGGGAAAGTAATCCTCTATTTCCAGTTGTCAACCTAAGATCTCATCTCTTTTTCCATCATGTCGCTTAAATGAAGCCATCCACCTCCTCCATTGACTAAAAAACCCAATCATTTAATGCATGTAGGGGTTGGTCGGAAAGTCTGCTCATGTATTTATTGAGAATATGTAATGTTCCCAAGCAGATTTGCTAGGAACTTAAGGGTTTGATTATGATTTCTTTGAACTGTTTGTTTGAATATTTTGCAGGTTGCTTCTCAAAGTTGCGCTGAAGATGTTTTGATGAGTTTTATAACATATAAATGATGGGCATGGCACAACAATAGATGGAAATAACAAGATACAAGAGAGAGAACACAAGAGAATAACCAAACAACTTCAAATCTTACCTTTATTTATTTAATAAGTTGTTCTCCATACAATAGCTATACAGATCTGAAAAAATAAGAAAAAATATAGAAGCTGAGACTGAAGATGCCTTCCATATACAAGTAATGGGAGTTGTGAGTCCTCCTAGCCTTTCAATAGCAACATGCAAGTATGAACAAGATCAATTTCTTTCTTTTCTAAATACTGGCACCCAAATTTGGCTGAGTTGCACACCTCTTGGCTGGGAAACCCCTAATAATTTCATCTTCTTCTGTTCTGTCCTACAAACACTGAAATGAGGCTATAGATCTGGTGATGGGGAACACATAGAGTGAGCTTCTTCAACTGTTATGAGTGATCTATCCCTCCAACTCACTGGATCCACAAGTGACAATGCGCCCTCCTTCATAAAATTCATCCCAATGCAATAATAAATCAATATGGAGAGAAAACCCCACACAAATTGATGAGATAAGGTGCTATTGTAATGTACCTCTCCGACCACCAACATGCCGGGGAACGTCACTACTCAGACGCTTAACTTAGTTCTGACAACATATGGTAACAACCCAGTATCCAACTGAGGTGTGTCACATAATTTTTTTTTTAAATACGTATATACACACACATGCATACATACATACTGAACTGCATGTAATAAAACATATACATAAAACGCTCTAGCAGAAGCTTCACATATAAAACATAAACAAACAATTGCATTATGTAAATATACGATTTTCAGGCTGTATTAATAGTAATCACAGACATGCAGCGTACACAGGGGTATACCTTTAAACATACAGACAGATATCCTCACACATGACATAAAACCTATAAATTAACACATAAATGACAATGCAACATGTAGATTCATCACATAACCGATACTTATCTTGGTAAGAATGTCACCAACTGCGTGCAGACCGTCCACGAACCTCCCATCCTTAGAATACACTGTTCATCACTCTCAACAATGAGTCACCCCCGAGCTAGGACTAGACTCCACATGGGTAAGGGGTTCCTAACTAGGCTAAGGGTTCACAGTCAACAGGAAAGAATCCATCTCAGGTGCTCACTCAACCGATAGCCTACAACCTCTCATTCCCCACATGCTTGTCCCACCCAAGGAAGTGTGCCCCTTCTCTGCTCAACAGTCCTTCGGTTGCTCCACTTCCCTTCCAGGGATTCATCAACAGGCCAGACCGAAAGTCTTAGAGCATTGTAGCTGTAGTTTAACACCTTCAGGAAATCGATCCCCAACAATTCTCTCACTCAGAGAATTGCTCACGGGCTTGACAACCCGCCTCTTCAATCCATCTCCCAAGCTGACAGGTACACCAACAAGAAAATGGCCACGAAAACAAGTTCATGTATAGTGATAGGAAGGTACGAGGATAGATCCTCGACTGACAAAATGTATTCCCCCCCCAATCATGGTTCTCTATTCCAAGGAAAAATGGTAAGATCCCCCCCAAAGGCACTAAGTCTCGACAATAAGTATGCATGTCTCCAACTTGACACTTGTCATGTTGGAAGCTGCTCTGATACACTTGGCCCCTTCTTTAGGACTTAGGATAAAATAATTATCCATACTTTATGTTCTAAGAAATATTAATTTAATGTTCCTTTTTGGCTTAAGCTCTCTCGCTTAGCCCTTTCCTTAGCTTTTGGCCCTCCCTTTCTCTAACTGGTGGAATCTAGTCCCCCTTCTCTTTTATCATGGTCGGTCTGCGCTTAACAATGTATTTTATATTAATCATGAGACATATACAAAATAAGAGTGTTGGCCTTTAACATCTAGGCGCTTTGGCCTAATTCTAAAACATAAGCATTTCGGCTTATAATACTGGCTCACCAACCTATATTGCATATTATATACATAAAGGTTCACTGACCTTAATATTGCACGCACTTTAGTTACTGCGCCGGGTATCCGATGTCCTCAAGGTTGCGCGCACTTTAGTTACTGCGCGCGGTATCTAGAAATGTGCACACTACATCACTTTACTACGCAGTATATGTGCACACCATGCCATGAAAGGTGTATTACAAAAATGATGTCTAAACAACTCACTAGCTTAAATATACTTGGATTACACTTGCATTTGGGTTCGACCGAGGGATATTACAACTATGGTGATAGAAAACCCTTCTGGAAAGGGTTTGTCTTCATATCTACCTCCTCCTAAGCAAACCAAACCTTCCTTTCTCCAACAATGCGCCTAGTCTGCATAAAAACCCCCAAACTTGTGCTCTGTCTTCACAATACCTCTTGGGATGAATCTAAAATTGAGTAGAATGGTGAGGGTGGAATATTTCACCACCTTGGACAAGATTGAATCAGGAACAAAGGAATATTTCACCTCCTTTCCGATATCTAGGGTTTGTTTACTCAAAACCCTCAAAACATTCAAGCTGCAGAGCTGAAAGATGCTAAGTGAAAATGACATGAATGTGGAGTGAGGCGCCCTTCTCTCTCTTTTATACCTCCATATTCTAATTTTCATTCGACTTCTAAAGTATTACTTTATTTCCTCCTCTAATTCAATTAACCTTTTTTAACTGCTTTTTACCAAAGTCACTTTAATAATATAACCTTTTACTCCTTATTGACCACTTTTGTGCCTCTTAGGCCCCTTTTTCCCATGAGACTATAGTATAGAAGGGTGACTAGACTACTAAGTCTTTAAATATCCTTATAAATAAGATGGGGACATTACAGTCTCCCCTAGTAGAAATTTCTTGCCGAAAAGCAATCTTGAATTGGTTTGCTCTAGAACCTGTTCACTCTCCCAAGTGGCATCCTCTATAGGCAAATTTTTCCATTTGATTAAGTATTCCTTGATATCATTATTCCTTAGTTGTTTCTCCCTTACCTCAAAAACCTCCTCTGGAATGAAAATCATGTGTCTTTCTTTGTCTACTAGAGGTAGCTCTTCGTTAGTGACAACATGCTACCCCAATGCCCTTTTTAGGCATGATGCATGGAAGACATTATGGATTTTTCTTCCATGTGGTAGCTCTAATTCATATGCAACTTCCCCAACCTTCCTTTTCACCCTGTAAGGCCCATAGAAGTGTGGTTTGAGCTTCTCAGTACCATTTTTTTAATGGATTCATGTCTGTATGGTTGTAGCCTCAAATAGACCAAATCCCCTACCTCAAAAGTACGCTCCACTATGTGTCTGTCTGCATATAAATTTTGTTGGTTTTGATCCCTTTGCAAATCATCTTTGAGTTATTTAAGAATGTCTTAGATTTCCTATATCCACTCCTTATCCATAGGAGCTCTACTATCTCCAAACATAATTTCAACAAAAGTGAGGGGATCATAACTATTTAAAGCTTTGAAAGGAGACATACCAATAGACATGTGGTAAGTGGTGTTGTAGCAGTATTCACCCGAATATAGCCACTTGATCCATGCTTTCTATTGCCCTATCATATGGTTTCAGAGGTATCCTTCCACCCACTTGTTTACTATCTCAGTTTGGCCATCTGTTTGTGGATGGTAGCTAGTGTTGGGGGTTAATTTTGTACCCACTAGCCAAAATAGATCCTGCCAAAATATGCTCATAAATATACTATCCTTATCACTCACAATCATTTTGGGTAACCCATGCAACCTAAAAACTTCTCTGAAAAACATAACTTCCACTTGAGATGCACTAAAGTCCATGGATATGGAGAAAAAGTGAGAAACCTTGGTCAAATGATCTACTACCACAAATATGCAATCCTTACCTTGTGCCTTGGGTAGCCCTATAATGAAATCTATAGATACACTTTCCCACTTATGCTCTAGAATGGGAAGAAGTTGCAATAGATCTGCTAGGTGAGTGTGCTCATCTTTTTTCTATTGGAAAGTGATACACTCCTTAATGTGACACACAACATCTCCCTTGGGACCTTTCCAAGCAAACCTTTCTCTTATCTCTCTATATGCTTTAAGGAATCCTTGATGCCCCACTAATGATGAATCATGAAATGACTGAAGCACCCTTTTCTTGAACAAGGATTCATGAACCAAATAGATCCTCCCCTTATAATATATGATGTCATCTACAATCATGTACCCGTCATCCTGTCACTGTCAATCCATCAACTCACATGCAAATTTATTTTTCGAGTACTCTACCAATAAATGAGACTTCCTATCAAATGATATCTCTGACATGGAGTAGGTTGAGGGTCTCCTAGACAAGGCATCCACTACAACATTGTTTTTTCCCTTGACATATTCTATGTCAAATTTATAAGCCTGAATCTTACTCACCCACTTTTGTTGTCTCTCATTAAAGTCCTCATGCTCTAGAAAATACTTGAGGCTATTGTGATATGTCCTGACCAAAAATTTCGATCCCATAATATATTTCCCGAACTTGACCAATGGACGCATTATGGATAACATTTCCTTATTATAAATGGTGTACAAAAACTCATGCCCTCTTAGTTTACATCTGTCATAGGCAATGGGATGCCTATTTTGCATGAGAACAACTCCAATACCCGCACCTGATGCGTGACACTCTAGAATGAATGGCTAAGAAAAATATGGCAAGGAAAATACATGACAAGTTCTCATCACCTTCTTCATTTTGTCAAATGTCAATTTTTCCTCATCACTCCACTTAAATGCACCCTTATTGGTCAAATCAGTTAAAGGTGTGCATAATTGGGAGAATCCCTTAACAAACCTCCTGTAAAAAATGCAAATACCAAGAAATCCCTTGATCTCTGTAAGTGTTTTGGGTGTGGGCCAATCAATGATTGCTTGGATTTTTTCTTGGTGAACCTGTACCCACTTTTCTCCAATAATGTGCCCCAAATAGAGAACCTCAATCATCCTAATTTCACATTTTGATTCTTTGGCATATAGTCATAGTTTTTCCATGATGCTCAAGACCTCATCCACATGTTTGAGGTGATCATCCCATATCCTATTGTAAATTAGCAAGCCATTAAAGAAGACGAGTAGGAACTTCCTCAACTATTTGTTAAACACATGGTTCATGCAGAATTGGAAGGTGGCTAACGCATTGGTCAATCCAAAAGGCATGACAAGCAACTCATAAATCCCATAGTGGCATTTGAAAGATGTCTTCTATATGTCCTGTTCCCTTATCATGATTTGATGGTATCCAGAGCGCAAGTCAATTTTGGTGAAGTACACTACACCATGTAGCTCATCCAATAACCCATCTATCTGGGAATGGGATGCCTATTTTTTATGGTTTTCTTACTCAAGGCTTTGTAGTAAATACACATGTGCATAGTTCCATCTTTCTTCTTTACCAACACTACCGATGATACAAAGGGACTTGAACTTGGTCTAATATGCCCCATGGCTAATAGTTCCTTAATGACACTCTCAATTTCATCCTTATGCTTCTTAGGGTGCATGTATGGTGTAGTGATGACTGACTTGGACCCTTCTTCCAATTCTATGATGTGTTCAAACCCTCTATCTGGTAGTTTCCCTGGAGGAATCGGTTCAAAAACCTTCTTATGCTTGTGAAGTATTTTCTTTATGTCTGGAGGATACTGCTTGTTCCCTTCACGACTCTTCTCCATAACAAAAAAATATGTTGGATAAGCCACCTCCTCTCACCTAAATATTGCATGCATTCAATTAGTTGTTACCACTCTAGGTTCTTCTCATGTCATCCCCTTAAGTGTGACCCTTTTTCCATTTTCCATGTTGAAAGATATCTCCATGGTTTTGTAGTTAGTGGTTATTGGTCCCAATGTGCTAAGCCATTGCACACCCAATATGATGTTTGTATCTGGTATATCCACTACATAGAAATCTTGTGTCAAAGTGTACCAACCCAAGGTCAAGCTCATCTGTGAAATATCCTTGTCACAAGACATAGTGTGTCCTCCTTCTACCTCAACCCCAAACCCCTCAAATTGCATGGTGGTAATGTGTTTCCTTTTTACCATAGCAATGTCAATGAAATTATGAGAAGTTCTCCCATCAACTAGTACTATTGCTCGCTGTCCCTGCACAACTCCCTTGATCCATAAGGTATTAAACTTGGGCACTCCACTAATGGATGCAATGGTAGCCTTCTTAATCCCTGTAGCATGGTTCATGGGTCCCTCTTTTCCCTGCACATGTGAGACCTATTCTTCCTCCTTCTGATTCATCTCTATGTTATGAATGGCTCGACTTTGCTCCTCATCAATCTCATCTTCACTATCAGAAATCACTTCTATATAATGAATTTTCCCTTTACCCATACATCTGTGCCCTGGATGCCATGGCTCTTTGCAAGTAAATCATAGTTTCTTCCTTATTAATTCCCTTCTAGTATCTTCATGCATCTTCCCTTTTCCCATTTCAAATTGTCTGGTTTCTCGCCCTCTTGGAATGATCGGGCTTCTAGGTGTGACCTTGTTTTTGTAGGCTTTCCCTACCAAATCTTTGGTGCACTCAATAGCATCCTGCAAAGTTATAGGATTGAAAGCCTTAACCCATTCACACAAAGGCTCAGTCAAACTTTCTATGTACATCATCAATAACCTATATTTTGAATATTTGGAGCCATAACCGCTACTCTCTGAAACTCCTCAATGAATGCTTCTGCTGAACCAATTTTTCTAATCTGCGTGAGCTCCTTGAAATGAAGTTCTGGATCCTCCCTGTCAAATATGTCAATGAGTCTCTGGGTGAAGTCATTGTATGAAGTGACATGTTCATGACCCAGAGTGGTCATCCCATGAAACCACTAGTCATGCGCTTTACCATTCAAGTGTAATGTTACAAAATTGATGGACTTCTCCTCTTCCATTGGGTTCAATTGAAGGTAGGAATCCGTATTTCGTACCTAAGACTTAACTGAAATCTGTCTGGATTCATCAAAGTGGGGCATCTCTATTCTTCTTGCCTTGCGCCCCAAATCATTGTCACCTCTGTAGTGTCCCTTAGACTTCCGCTTGTACATGATGTGGAAATACTCTTCCAAGGAAACCTGTCTTCCGAAACCTGGACTTGAAGAGTTATATGCTCTTTCCATAACCTCCCATTCATCCTCAATGCCTCCATTCCCAAAGGAATTTGTGTCCCTTGGCTGCACCTCTAAGAAGGTAGGCATATATGGCCTAGGTGTGGTCCTGCTGGCCATGTGGGAATGAGAATGTGTTCCTCTAGATGATTTGGGGTCCTCTCTATGATCTTTGTGCCCAGATTCCTCATCATGACCTATTCTTCCCTGAGATCCACCAACTTCTTGGTTTCCTCCGAGCAGGGGTGGGTCCTTGCCATGTATTTTCTCCATCAATAATTGAGAGAGGATACCTTGATGCTTGTGTTGTTCCTCCATTATAACTATCATTTTCTCCTATCCTTTATAAAAATTTGCAAAGGATATATTTAGTTATGCCTGTCCCATAGACAAATGATTCTGCATCTCCTCTAGGCTATGCTGCATAATAACCCAATTGTTTTGTAGTGTATCATTCATTGTTTGAATCACCTTTTTAGCTAAAATTGTTGCTTCTTTTGACACTACATTCTATGTTTCACGAGTTTCCCCCATGCTTTCTTCCGAAATATTTGATAAAGGTTGTCCCCCATGACCTCTCCTCCCGAGAATTAGTTTTAATCATAGCCCAACAAAGGAATTCACTCTCATACCACTGTAATGTTCCCAAGCATATTCGCTAGGAACTTAAGGGTTTGATTCTTATTTGTTTGAATATTTTGTAGGTTGCTTCTCAAAGTTGCGTTGAAGATGTTTTGTTGAGTTTTATAACATATAAATGATGGACATGGCACAATGATAGATGGAAATAACAAGATATAAGAGAGAGAACACAAGAGAATAACCAAACAACTTTAGATCTGACCTTTATTTATTTAATAAGTTGTCCTCCATACAAGAGATATACATATCTGGAATAATAAGAAGAAATATAGAAGCTGAGGCTGAAGATGCCTTCCAAATACAAGTAATGGGAGTTGTGAGTCTTCCTATCCTTCTAATAGAAGCATGCAAGTCTGAACAAGATCAATTTCTTTCCCTTCTGAATAATGGCACCCAGATTTGGATGAGTTGTGCACCTCTTGGCTGGGAAACCCCTAAGAATTTCATCTTCTTCTGTTCTGCCCTATAAACACTGAAATACGGCTATAGATATATAGATTTGGTGATGGGGAACACATAGAGTGAGCTTCTTCAACTGTTATGAGTGATCTATCCCTCCAACTCACTGGATCCACAAATGATAGTGCACCCTCCTTAAAAAACTTTGTCCCAATGCAATAATAAATCAATATGGAGATAAAACCCCACACACACTAATGATATAAGGAACTATGGTGATGGAAAACCATTCTGGAAAGGGTTTGGCTTCATATCTATCTCCTGCTAAGAAAATCAAACCTTCCTTTCTCCAACAATGTGCCCAGTCTACAGAAAACCCCCCAAACCTGTGCCCTGTTTTCACAATACCTCCTGAGATGAATATGAAACTGAGTAGAATGGTGAGGGTGGAATATTTCACCACCTTGTCCAAGCTTGGATTAGTAACATAGGAATATTTCAGCTCCTTGCTGATCTCTAGGGTTTGTTTACTCAAAACTATCAAAATGTTCAAGCTGCAGAGCTCAAAGATGCTAAGTGAAAATGACACGAATGAGGAGTGAGGCCCCATCCTCTCTCTTTTATACCTCCATATTCTAATTTTCATTCGACTTCTAAAGTATTACTTTATTTCCTCCTCTAAGTCAATTAACCTTTTTTAATTGTTTTTTACCAAATTCACTTTAATAATATAACCTTTTATTCCTTAGTGACCACTTTTGCACCTCTTATCCCCCTTTTTCCCATGAGACTATAGTCTAGAGGGGTGACTAGAATACTAAGTCTTTCAATATCCTTGTCAAGAAGAGGGGGCATTACAACATAAGTTGAGCACAATAATTATGGTGAAGCATAAAAGTACTTGATTCTCCTATTAGAAGTAATGCCGACCATCATTCCCTCAACTCTCTCATTCTCATTCCCTCTATCACATTCACACATTCATGCTCTATAATTTTCATTCTACATTCTCCTCTGATAACCATGAACGATATGGAAATTGACAAAGATTAGCACTGCCAAAGAGTAATTACAGACCTTGGATGAGAGATAGATGATTTTAAGTGAGCATAAAGGTCGAGAAAGTTAGGAATCCCTTACCCAATGTCTTACTACTGCTCATTGGTCTCTTAAGAAACACGTTTATTTCTTTTAGTCTATTCCCAACATTAATTTAACATATTAAACTATTTTTGCTACATTCAAGAGAAATGTAAGAGAAGGATATCCTCGAGGGACCATGGAGTAGATAAAAAAGGGAATATCTTCCTTGTGTTGTATAGGACTGAAAGGGAGTTCCATGATTATTTGATGGTTGGATGAGTTGCCTAGAGTGCTCTATAATGAGTATATTGGTCGAGCCATAAGAGAAAATGGGTTGGATTGAGTGAGCTAGAAGCACGTTGGTGGCCTCATAGCCCATAATAGGGGTGGCATTTGCATTGGATGCCTATGCTTGGGTGGAAATTGGTTGTACAACCAATTGCTTGGACTATCTTTTGTTAAAACATAATTGTTCTATTTCAATTTATGAATCTACAATTTGTTGTTATTTGTTTCTATGCATATATATGTATTTACATGTGGTGCTTGTGTTACGATAAATTTTAAATATGGTCACATGGTTGCCATGACATATGTTAATCCATGCTTATATATTCTATTTCATATTAATTATTTCACTCTTGCTTGCATTTCAATTGTTTTCCAAACCTTTATTAAAGACCATTTCATGTTATTATGGTACAATGGTCTCTTTAGAATTGGAATTTTAATGCGTTGTTTAGTGGCTCCTTGTCTCATGGTTAGAATAATTGAGTGGGGATTCCATAAAACTTCTCATTTATACCTTATTGGCCTCGAAAAATGTGAGCTTCACAGACTTTGATTATGACTTCCAATAGTAGTCCCATCAATGGATTTTACAACCATTATATCCATTTTCCCTCCTCTATAGCATTGGAAAAGGCCATCCAGTGATACAAAGTCTTCATTTTTAAGGTCAACAAACCCAAATATCCTTTTTTAATCCTTTCTCCATTAAATTTTACCTATCCTATCCAACGTTTACCCAATTCAAATATTGTTTGCCTATTGTTTTTCTACAATGGAACCATCACAACAAATAACACCTTTGAGCTTTCTCAAATGCTTCCACTATTTTCGGTGTCTTTGATAATGATAGTTTCATGTGACTATCCATGGAATCCAAATCTATAAACTACCATGGATATTCCATTGGACCAGTTTGTCACAACAAATGTTACAATATTCTGAGATATTTTATTATGCAATTTATTATCTTAGATCTTAGATTTATTATTACTAGACCAGTGCCCAAAATTATGGAAATAACTGAAACCAAAATGAAAGAAAAAGAAATGAAGATACCTTCCACACAAATGTTCATCACAAGATGTGACCTAGGAAACCCAATATGGGAGAGAGCCCAACTAGAAGGTGAGGTCTATGCTCTGTTCTCTTTTTCTTAGTTATGAAATGCAAGTACAAAGAAATGGACACTCATTATGGAGTTTCCATGGACACTATGGACTGAATGGTTTATACTATATATTTTACCTCCTTTATCAAGGTTCAATATCCAACTTCGATATGATTTGATCAACTATGGAACAATGACAATACCAAAAGATTGGAACCCCTTCTCTTCCTAGCAACCCAATATTTGACATAGTCTGATAGTCATCTAGGGTTAGGGTTAGGGTTTTTGCATGCCTCAACCTTGAATTAGTGTTAGGTTTTTGGACCCTATATAATATTATTGAAATTCCACACATGAATAGCCCCACATGTGTGATTAATGGGGATTGATGTGGCACCCACTTGGTACCATGGTGGTCAACATATTAGGTCAACTTGTGGGAGGCATAACTTCTATAAACGAACTTTGTTTGAGGTTATTTTTGCACCATTGAAAATATTACAGTGTGTAGAACAACATCAAGTGGGTAAGATCTAAGCTCATAAATTTTTGACCCCCAAAAGTTCCATTTAATGCTTCAAATGGGCTCTGGAAATTTTCAGACCCCAAATCACCAAATTGGGACCTACCCCTAGAATAGGACCTGCAAGCCAATTCTTCCAATTTTTCCTCCCATAAAGTACCAAGATAGATGATAAATGATTAATGATCCATTATGGATAATACCTCTCCATTTAGTAAGGCTTTGGGTCTTCAAATGTTTTTACTAAATGAGGTGAGGAAAATTTTCCTCTACCTTCACCCTAGAGTACCATTTGGCATTGCCTAGATGTTTCCCTTTCAACCCTATTTACCAGAGTTCATGTTGTCCATGTCTAGTAGTTCTAGACTTGTTTTGAAAAACTATATATTTTGACAACTTTGCCTAAGTTTATGAAGCTAAGTCCTCTATGGTAGGTAGGATCCGCCCCTCAGTTTCTTGATCCAACATGGAAGACTTATAGAGTTTCAATTTTTCCACATTCACTGCTTAGTAAATGCACATATATGGGGGTAGACTGAGTCTATATGAATTATCACTCACCTTCTCCAATATTTTAAAAGGACCATACTACAATATACCTGAGGTATATTACATTTATTATCATAATGTAATAAATAAATATTATGTTATAATAGTCATAAGGAAAATATGATGTAATACTAGTCATAGGATGATTATTGTGTAATATATCATTAATATGTAATAATGATAAATCATGCCCTTTGCCAAGGACATGACTTATCACCCCTAAGTGTATTTCTATTCAAGCTCATTGTATCTCAAGGTATGTAAATGAATAATGAATAATAATAATTATTTATCCTTTGAGGAATACATGGATTTGTCCTTGTTATAATGGATGCTCAGGTGAAGTGACTGAGAATATTTCTCCAATACCATAGATTCATGATCTTCTTACGAAGACCCTGTAGCCTTTCTTTGTTCAGATGCAACCAAACTCTATCACCCACCTTGAATGTTTTCTCAATTATGCGTTGATCATGTTAGACCTTGTATTTTTCATATGACTTCTTCAATGTCTCCTATACTTGAAAATGGATCTTCCTAATCTTTTCAACATTTTTTTTATGAATGCATTTCCTATTATGTCTTTCGTCACTCCTTCTTTCTGTCCATATACAAAATCCAAGGGTGATGGTGGAAAATATCCAAACAATTATCAAAAGGGGGCTTGCTAGTAGAAAAATGGACCACTCTATTATAGGAGTGTTGAATATAAATCAAATTTTCATCCTAGGTCTTTGGATGCTTCTAATTGTAACCCCTCAAAATCTAAACTAATGTCGTGTTGACAAATTCTGTCTCCCTATTTGTTTGTGGATGGAAAGGTGTAGATATATTCAACTTGGTGTCCATCTTCTCCCAAAGTGTAGTCCAAAAGGCATTGAGAAATCTAGTGTCCTATTTGAGATGATGCTCCTTGGTATCCCAAAGTGCACCTAGACCTTTTCAAATAACATGTTTGTTGCTTCCTATCATTTGATGGTATTTTTACAAGGCATACAAATGCACATCTTGTTGAACCTATCAACTATCACAAACAAATAGTCATGTCTCTTCCTAGTTGTTGGAAAACCACCCACAAAATTCATGGAGATTTTATCCTAGGGTCTAGTGGGTACAACCAAGGGATGGTATAAACCTTGTTTTTTGTTACTGGCCTTACTAGTATAACACAATATGCATCCTCTAATAAGCTAAGCTACATATTATTTCATTTTGGGTCAATACATATACTCTGTAATTTGGCAACTGTCTTCCCAACACCAAACTTTCCTACAACCTTAGAGGCGTGAGCCTCTTTGATAAGATGCAATATTTCACCTTTAAGAACACTAAGCTTGTATAGCTTGTAGAGCAACCCATTCTAAATATTATAGTCAACCTTATTTCCACCTTCTTCTACATGAATTTATCTTTGTAGTTGTTGAAAGACCTCTTTAAAGTCCTCATATTTTGTGTATGCCTCTTTGTATGAATCATGGGTAAAAGGATCCATCTGGAAAAGAGTTCCCAAAACTCAAATATTGGATGTGGGTGTCCTTGAAATCATGTCTACCAACTTATTAGTGCCACCCTTCTTATATTTGCTGACTAGATGAAACTGTTGCAAAAACCCCATCCACTTGCAATGTTTGGTTTGTTGAAGCTTACTTTGGGCCTACAGATACTGTAGTGGTTGGTGATCAATGTGGATAATGGTTTCCTTTCCCATAATATAGTTCTTCCACTTATTAACAACTTGAACTAGGGAAAAACATTCCTTATTATACATAGGGTAGTTTATAACTCCACCATGAAACATTTCAGAATGATAGCATACAAGCTTACCTCCCTACATCAAGACTACTCCCATAGCATATCCACTTTCAATTGTCTCCACTGTGAAGGGATTTTACAAGTTAGGAAATGTAAGAAATAGTGATTAACTGATCTTCCTTTTTAGTTCATTGAAATATTTATGTTGATTCTTCCCCCACTGGAAACTCTTATCACCGGTTGTTATGGCATAAAGTGGCACAACTACAATTGAAAAGGATGTTATAAAATTATATATGTTCTATTCTACCCCAAAAAAACTCCCAACTTCAATGAAATTAGTAGGAACTTTCCACTTGAGGATGGATTCCATCTTCATGGGATTTATCTTCAGTTCCCCTCCACCAATCACATACCCAAAATACACCAATGTTTGTTGACCAAACTCACATTTATTAAGTTTAGGCAACATCTGATGTTTTTTCACAGTCTCTAACACTTACATGATATGTTCTATATGCCATTCCCACATAGAGATATAAACCAATATATCATCTAAGTACACTATCACAAATGAATCTAGAAAGGGATGCAATACATCATCTATCAAATGCATAACATTACATAAACCAAAAAACATTGCCAAAAATTCATATATATCTTGCCTTATCTTGAATATGGTATTCCATATATGTTCTTCTTTAAATCATACCTAGTGGTATATTGATTTGAGATCCTACTTGGCGAAGTACTTTACATGTTGCAATTGATCTAACAAATCATCGGTCTTGGGCAGAGGGCATTGATTCTCGAGGGTGATATTTTTTGAATCTTTGCAGTCGATACACATTCACCAAGTCCCATACTTATTGGGTACTATTCTGATAGGTGAACCACAAGGTGAGGTGCTTGGTCAAATTAATCCTTGCTCCAAAAACTACTGCAACTATTTCTTCACTTCATCTACTTCCAAAATAGATTGTCTATACTACCCATTATTTGGAAATGGGGAGTCAGATAACAACTGTATCTCATGTGCCACTTCCCTCTTAGGTGATAACCCTTTAGGATCCTAAAACACTTCTCTATATTCTTGCAACAACACCTCCAACTGATTTTTTTTCTCTTTAGTACATCCCTCCAAAGACACTTTTACTTTTACCGATTCTCTCTTAAGAAAATAAATACAAACTTCCTGTTATAACTAATCAATTTATTGTCTTGGTTATCACTTAGTTAAGAGATCTTGGATTTACCTTTGTGCATTAAATATACAAGAATTCCCAACCTTGATCATGAGGTACTAGTTTTCTCTCCTCATGAAGATTGCATCCCTCACATGTATGAATGGGCTTCCAAACACTACACCACACACATTAAGTGGTACTACATATACCTCCAGTTCATCAATATATTGTGCACTTATAACAAATTTTTTCTTACACTGTTCAGTGGCATTGAGATATACATCCTTATTTACCCATCCCAATGGATATGGGCTAGGATGATCATGAATTTCCAATCCAAGATTCTTGACCAGATCTTCTACTATAAGGTTGGCCTATGAATTGGAATTGCATAGAGCATCCACCTTTGTATTCTTGACCTAGATCTTAACATGGAAGAGTTTAATCAGATCTTTCTCTTCCTTGTGATGAAAGATACTCAAGTTCACCTCCTTTTGCACTATAGTTCAGAAAATAATTTCATCCACATTAGAGTTTCTATCTACCAGGTTGCTTGAATCCATGGATAGAAAGTTCTTCTTCTTGGCATACTTATGGTTCTTTGGATTTAGCTCTGGATGTAGCTTCCAATACTTATATTCAATGTGACCATTGATATTACAATGGTTGTAGTGATTTTTTCGATCCTTGTACTAGTGTGCAGTGGTTGTTTGGTTCCTTGTACTGATGTGCATTGGTTGTTGTCTTCTTTTCCTTTCCTTTCCACTTCTTCTTCCCCTCAAGAGCATCTTGGTGGTATTTCTATTTGGAACCACTTGGTTGTCCTTTCTTATTGCATATATTATTTAGGTAATGTGCTTGCACATAGGCCTCATAAACTTTGCTAGGTTTAAAGAGCATCATTTTATTTTGTAAATGAATATGTAGACCCCCCAAATACTTGAGAAGTATGTCTGGGTTATTGGGAGATATACCCAACCATTTTTCTAAACTTGGTGGTGTACTCTTTCACACTTTTCTCTTTCCTTTTCCTGAAGGGATGCCAAGGTATACACTGGTCCTCTACATACCAAATAAGGTCTCATATGGTCTCATTTTCATGGGTGCCTTTGTGTGGGGTGCCCTGCATCCTTGAGTTACCTTTCGTTTGGGGCGCAACCTTTTTCCAAGCCTTATAATTTCCTTTTTCTTTATTTTCTTTAGATAGTTTGCAAGTTCCCTTTACAAGGTTTCTTGATTTTGTGAATTAAATGTGTTTCCTTTCAAGTGGGACACTTATAAGTCCTTTTAACATAGGACGTGAGGTGTTCATTACACTCAAGACTTAGGGCAGGTGCCTAGAAAGGTAGAGATGAAGTTTTTGGACTATGGATTTTGTATCCCTTGTATCCTTGCCACTGCATTTTGATGGCGGCTACTTTTTGTTTTAATTTATTTATTAGCGCCAGCTACAAACATATCTAGTCATTTATCCCCTTCTTCCCATAAGAGAATGAGGTACAAGCCCTTTTTGGGGTACATGTAACCCCAAAAGCCAAAAGATGAGGATACAAAGAGGAATGAAGATGAAAAGTGATGAAATATGGTCGGGAGTGGAACGGTTAACCATCAAGAAGGACCCCTAGTAGCACCTCTTTCCCTGTGGGTGGAGAAATTACTGCTAAACCTAGGATAAACACCAAGGTGAAAAATGGTAAAAATCATAACTTTTGACCAAACATTTCATAATTAGAAAGAAACCTTTAAAACCTATCCAAATGCCCCAAGTGTTGAATGATACTCACCATGAAACTTGAATAGTTACCTCATGAAGCAAGACCCATCGCCCTTTGTGGATCAATTCAGTGTGGTGGAGGCTACTCTCCCAATGATGATTATGGTGGAGCATGGTGAAGAAGAGGAGCTCAGTGGGTTGCATTGTCCATCCACCTCTTGACACTCCATTCCTACTACCTGCAGGCCTTAATACATAATCTATTTAGTTACCCCTAGGATGGGGGGTAACAATGAATGATACACAATATGGACAACTCTGTGGTAGGAGAGAGACTAGACGGTCGAAGCACACCAACATTTTTCATACCTTGTGCTCAAAGCTAGGTATCAAAGACTTCGAGCAACACCTGGTTTTGAAGTATTGTAGTGGCCTACAAAAATACATCCAAATATAGATGGATTTATTGGATATCTCCTCCTTGGGAGCCGCCTATCGATATGTTGTCAAAATAGAGTGGAAATATAGGATGCGAAATAAGTGGGATTTTGAGTTTGCAAATACACCACAACAGAAGCATGGAAAATGAAACCCTAATTCTCAAAACAAAGGACAAAGCAAGGAGAGTCAATCTTAAGAAAAAAAGTCCAAGCCATCGGCTAAGAAGGGTGATGGGAAGTTGAATAAGGACACCGGAAAGTGGTGTGAGTTCCACAAATTCCCTTGGCATAACATCAATGAATGTCACTCGAAACAATCATTAGTGACTGATCTCAAAGAAAAATATTCAGAACCTGACTCAGACTCTGATTTAGAGAACAATAAAGGGAAACATATCATCAATACAGAACCCATTGCTACCATCATGACCACAACAATACAACCTGAAGAAACAGAGGAGACTAAGGAGGGGGAGTGCCTATTCCACTCACAGATTTGGTTAAGGGTACCCCACTACATTTCATTGTTTACAACGAGAGCCAGAAGAACTTGATCTTAGCCAATGTCTTCAGGAGATTTAAGTTTCCGATGATGCCACACCCCAAAACATACACCATTGGTTGGTTGAGCCAGGTAGGAGACCTTCACATCAGTCAATAGTGATGCTTGTACTATGACACCAAGCCTTTCAAGGATGAGGTATTGTGTGATGTTTCCCCACTTGAAGTCCGTGATGTTCTTTTAGGACAACCTTATATGTGTAAATGTCATGTTGTTTATGAATCTTGGCCCCATAACATCATTGTTACTCTGGTATGTCATCTCCATAGGGTATCGAAGGTAGTTTTGACTACTTCCATTTCATTGATCTAGACAAAATAGTGCCTCAAAGTAATCTCCCAAACCTCAAAATTTGTCTTGTCCATGATTCGGTCATGATGTGAGAGAAAGGTTACTCTGACCACCACAACCTCGACCCGATACCTTTCTACAAGAGAAGGAGGTCGACAAAATTGTAGAGGAGTGAAAATATAATTTTGCTTCACCTATGGGGGTGCCTCTGCACTACCAAGTTAAGAATTCCATTGAATTGGTACTTGGTCCTTACCCAATGGTCCAATCTACAGACACTCCCTTATGGAGTATTAGGAAATAAAGTGTCAGACCAAGGAAAATCATCCAACCAAATTTGTTGAAAGGATTTCACAAATCCACCAACAATTCCATGACATCTTGCATAAATCTCATGCCAAGTACATGCAACGACATGACCAACATCGAGTTCCACACATGTTTTAAGTTAGTGATAAGGTTTGGTTACATTTGTAGAAAGAGCGCCTTGTAGGACCCCATAAAAATATTTGACCACTTTGATATGGGCTTTACACCATCACCAAGGTTGTAGTTGAGAATACTTTTGAATTAAGTATTCCCCCATTCCTTGGCATGCATCTATTCTTCAATGTGGAGCTCCTTTGATATTCTCCACCTCTACTAGATATCTTAGAGGTAGCTGAGCACTTGGCCCCTACTTAATTCAACTCTAATTTCCTTGAGTAGGCTATAGTTGATTGAATCATAAATACATATATGAAAGGCACCCATCAATAGAACATACATCTCTAATGAGTCATCAAATCAAGACAACTTATTCACCAAAGCAAGTGGCTCACCAACAACCCAATCTAGTAGAAGTTTTCCCATCTTATGAGGGAACTTGATGCAATGGGGACCATTGCTTCCTAGGGGGGGAAGACTGACCCAAGTGAAAATCGATGGCCATCCACCTCTTCCATGGAATCACTGATGCAACCCCCCTCCCCTCCTAGGGGTTGCGCTACCTCCCGGTCAAGGATATTCACAAGGCTAAGTCGGATTAGCTCCTATGGAACCTGCTAGCCCCCAATTCAGTTTAAAACAGGCCCTTTTATCACCTTAGGCGCAAGTCGTATAGAACCCACGTGCCTCTTTCTTAGCGCTCTTTTAATCTTTGAATTTTGAGGGCGCTAGCTCCTTTTCCTAGCCCCTCTCCACACGCGACCTCGGGATATGGCCCGAGGCTAAACCCTGAAAGGCACTTTAGACTTCGACATTCGGGAGTTCCGAATGTTCCAACTCCTTTTCCTCTGGAAGTGCTTCACACCCGAAGCGATAGATTGAGCTCCACGTGCTCCGACAATTAATGACTAGAATTTTCCCTCTGCGATTTGACAACATGCTTCTACTTCAGATCAACAACCATGATCTCCTTCACTAGATCGTCCTTCGATAGTTTTTGGATACTCCACCTTCACCTTCCCTCCGAAGGATTCTTCCTCCGAAACTCGTGGATCTCCACCACGTATCCTCTCTGGATTTGATGGTCCAGTTTGTTGGTTGTGGAGCCTGATTATCTTCCTGATTCAAAGGTCCTGTCTTTTAGCCGTGTTTATACCCCATGAAGTATTTACACCCCATAAGTATGTACACTCGTCCATGCGGGGGAGTGCAGAGGGGGGTTACCCCCTCTGTGGGGTCCGGGGGGCCTATCCCCCCGACTGGGGGTTCTGGGGGAAAGCGGGCCCCCAGCGAGGGTTCAGGGGCAAAGCCCCCGAAGCAAAAATTTCCTTATAAAAGTATATTGTAATTTCATTGTAAATCTGGACCGTTCATTATAAGGTCGTAGATCTAACGGTAGAGATTATGTTAGGGTTTTTT
>JZKD02S0308360.1:0-19773 GCA_000966675.3 Picea glauca
ATATTAAATAATCTCTTCATTAGAAATACCTTATTGGACGCCGAGGGTTTTTCATACAGTTTAGCCAATGTGTACATCAGATACTTCGTTGTCTTTTCTTTTGAAATATTGAAAGCCGCCGACACTGCCAAGCTCAGTTGTATCGTTCCTAGAGCCTTTCTATCAAGAATCTCCCATTATTAGTCCTCCATGGCCATCGGCTTCTTTGCTACTCCGCCTAATGGTAGGAATAGATCCTTCTGATATAAATAATCTTCCATCTACATCTTCCATAACTGGTAGTTTTGGCCATTAAATTTATCGACCCTAAACTTTCCAATTTCCGACATTGCTCCCACTTAAACCAGGAACCCTCTTTTCTTGTGAGTTACCTTTTTCTTTGATACCAATTATTAGAAAAACAAGAATGTGGAGCAATAAAATAAAACAAATGCGGAAAGAAAACACAGAATATACACAATACAATAGAGACACAGATTTACGTGGTTCACCCAGTGTGGGCTACATACACCAGAGAAATTTCCAGGTCCTTCCTTTATTATTATCCAACATATGAAGGGATACAACCTATAGCAAACCCGTTGTAACTTCCTCTTCTTTCTCTCACAATCTCTCGTCTCAAAATACAATACTCATTATATTGCATAGCCACAATACATTTCCTTCATAACAGAGGGTTTCCTTCTAGGGAAAAAAACCCTAACATAATTTCTACTGCTAGATCTACGACCTTATAATGAACGGTCCAGATTTACAATGAAATTACAATATACATTTACAAGGCAATTTTTTCTTCGGGGGCTTCGCCCTTGAACCCCCGCTTTCCACCGGACCCCACAAAGGGGGTACCCCCCCCTGCACTCCCCCGCATGGAAGAGTGTACATACTTCTGGGGTGTAAAGTCTTCATGGGTATAAACACGGCTGAAAAACACAAGACCTCTTAATCAGGAAGATAATCAGGCTCCACAACCAATAAGCCTCTCTGGTGCTATTCTCTCTCTAAAATGTCTCTTGGGCTCTCCTACATTCGCCTTGGCTTCCTTTAGGGTCTGTTGAAACCATATCGGTTTCCTCTTCCCCAAAGTAACAAAGGGAGAAGTAAGATCTCCATGACCAAGAATATTTGCCTCATATATAAAACCAACACTTTGGTATCTTGAAGCCCCTACAACTATGAACCTAAAGTTGTGCAANATATTAAATAATCTCTTCATTAGAAATACCTTATTGGACGCCGAGGGTTTTTCATACAGTTTAGCCAATGTGTACATCAGATACTTCGTTGTCTTTTCTTTTGAAATATTGAAAGCCGCCGACACTGCCAAGCTCAGTTGTATCGTTCCTAGAGCCTTTCTATCAAGAATCTCCCATTATTAGTCCTCCATGGCCATCGGCTTCTTTGCTACTCCGCCTAATGGTAGGAATAGATCCTTCTGATATAAATAATCTTCCATCTACATCTTCCATAACTGGTAGTTTTGGCCATTAAATTTATCGACCCTAAACTTTCCAATTTCCGACATTGCTCCCACTTAAACCAGGAACCCTCTTTTCTTGTGAGTTACCTTTTTCTTTGATACCAATTATTAGAAAAACAAGAATGTGGAGCAATAAAATAAAACAAATGCGGAAAGAAAACACAGAATATACACAATACAATAGAGACACAGATTTACGTGGTTCACCCAGTGTGGGCTACATACACCAGAGAAATTTCCAGGTCCTTCCTTTATTATTATCCAACATATGAAGGGATACAACCTATAGCAAACCCGTTGTAACTTCCTCTTCTTTCTCTCACAATCTCTCGTCTCAAAATACAATACTCATTATATTGCATAGCCACAATACATTTCCTTCATAACAGAGGGTTTCCTTCTAGGGAAAAAAACCCTAACATAATTTCTACTGCTAGATCTACGACCTTATAATGAACGGTCCAGATTTACAATGAAATTACAATATACATTTACAAGGCAATTTTTTCTTCGGGGGCTTCGCCCCTGAACCCCCTCTTGCCACCGGACCCCACAAAGGGGGTACCCCCCCCCTCTGCACTCCCCCGCATGGAAGAGTGTACATACTTCTGGGGTGTAAAGTCTTCATGGGTATAAACACAGCTGAAAAGCACAAGACCTCTTAATCGGGAAGATAATCAGGCTCCACAACCAATAAGCCTCTCTGGTGCTATTCTCTCTCTAAAATGTCTCTTGGGCTCTCCTACATTCGCCTTGGCTTCCTTCAGGGTCTGTTGAAACCATCTCGGTTTCCTCTTCCCCAAAGTAACAAAGGGAGAAGTAAGATATCCACGACCAAGAATATTTTCCTCATATATAAAACCAACACTCTGGTATCTTGAAGCCCCTACAACTATGAACCTAAAGTTGTGCAAGGTGACCCTGTCACCCCTTAAATTGGTGCACTTGACACCTGAGGTTGTGCTCCCTCTGAAACATAAATATGTGTCTCTACAACCTCCTCAATAATGTCTCTCAACTCAAGAGACCTCATGAAATATCTACCCTCCTCAAATATAACATCTCTACTCACCACCACTCTCCAATGTGATGGAATGTATATACATTAAGCTTTTGATACCTCTGAGTAACCAACCAAGATCCCATGTTGGGTTGTGGGGTATAGCTTTGTCCTCTTCTTTGAGGGGACATGAGAGTATGTCAATCATCCAAAAATACTCATATGCTCAACATCGGGCCCCCTACAAGTGAAGGCCTCATCAGGAGTCTTCTTCCCCAAAATCCTGTGGGGACTCATGTTTTGCAGATAAACTACAACAACACTCACCTCATCCCAAAGGTATAAAGTCCAAGTCTGATCATGCAACATAGATCTCGTTGCACTTGTAATGGCCTTGTTCTTCCTGTTGACAACCTCGTTCTATTGGATGTTGTAAGGCACAGTCGTCTATATTTTGATCCTTGCATGGGTACAACAGTATACAAACTCTGTGGAGCCATACTCACCTCCATTGTTTGACCACCAGACCTTAATCCTATTTCCTGTTTGGTTCTACACAAGAGTTTTGAATTCTTGGAACCTCTTGAAGACCTCACTCTTGACCTTTAGAAAATATATACATGTATTCCTCGAGTGGTCATATATGAATGTGATATAATACTCATAACCACTCAAAGATGAGTGAGAAATGGGCCCACACACATCAGTGTGTACTAAATCAAGTATCCCAGCTGACATGTTGTCACTGTTAGGGAAAACATCCTTGGTAAATTTACCAAGTGCACACCATCTACATACATCCTTATGCTCTAAGATGAATTGTGGCACTCTTGTCACAACCTCTCTCATCCCTTCAAAAGACCCATGATGAAGGTGATCCATCCTCCGATGCCACAACTCACATAATTGAGTGTTGTTTTCGTTACTCATTGCCAAAGCATCCAGGGGTAGAAAAAGAAATATGTATAGTTTCTCATCCATCTCTCCAATCACCTACCCTGAGGTGACATGGGACCCCTTAGGGTGTATGAGGACCTCTTTCCCTTTGAAGGACACCTCAAGACCCCTATCTTGGAGGGTGGAAACTGATATCATATTATTCTTCAACCCAGGGATGTACAAAACATCCCTAAATGAAATGGCTGACAAACCCTCTCTCTGAAAGGTAATTGTGCCACGCCCAACAACTCTAACGATGGTGTCATCATCAAGAGAAATATCCATATTGAACTCTAGATCTCTGAGGTCAATGAAGTTCTCGCTAACACCAGTCATGTGGCTGGAAGCCCCAATATCTATGTACGATATTTTGGGTTACGTCTCAACTAAAGTGAAACAAATAAGGAAGGCACACTCCCTCTCAAACTATGCTTGAAACTCTACCTCATATGTTGTATTTGTTGTACCACCCGGCCTCTTCTTCATGTTGGGACACTGTCCAGCATAGTGCCCCATCCTCTTACAAGAAAATCACTTCAATTTTCTCATATCCCTCTTCTTCCCTCTGCCTCTCTCTCCCTATGGCTTGGCCCCCATCTTACGACCCTATCGAGCACCCTTGTCGACCTTCTTCTTTCCCTTTGCTGAAAGAGAAAGATCCTCATCACCCTTAGATATTCGTTATTTTCATGAATACCCAGAGATTCATCTCAACTCCTCATGTACGAAGTCATCCCAAAGTCTCTCCCAAGTAGGCATGATTTCTCGGGCTACAATACCTCGTACAAATGAACCCCAAGGTTTGGAAAAGTTGTTTAAAGTTGTCCTCACCATAAAGTCTGGATCCACAATCTCTCCGACTACTGCTAACTCATCTCAAATTTGAGTAAATATTCCAAGGTATGAAGTGACCGACTCTGTCTTGAGCATTTGAATGCTCCTAAGTTTGTCCTACATAACCATCTTCCAATTTTGATTGGGACTCTGGTAAATCTTGCACAATGATGCCCATATATCAGTGGCATAGCCTTTCCAAGTCAAGTGGGGTATGATGTGGTCTCTCACTGCATCGAAAATAGTCCTCTTCTCCTTAGCGTTATTCTTCCTGAAATATGCATCCAACAATGGATATGGAGCATGTGCAGGAGGAATCACCACGGGAGATTGAACTATATCCCATAGTTCAAGATCCTCCAAGACGAATATGATCCTGGTCTTCCAAGGGGACCAGTTGCTAACTCTTACTAGCCTATCCTCTTCCCTCATCTGAGACATTGACATGGTTTTCCATTGAACTCACACCGATCCTACAATTGTAAAAGAGTATATTCTCACTCCTGTCAACATAGGTGTGAAAAGAGACTTTCCAAAATACAACCTCACTCCTGTCAACACAGTGTGAAAAGAGGTAGTCCAAACTCAACCTCACTCTTGTCACCACAGGTGTGATAATAGGTTCTCCACTAGGTCCAAAACAATCCTACCGACTGTCCAACAAATATGCCAACAAGCTGTCCGAAAAATTGTCAACAAGTTGTCCCAAAACTCTGCCAACAAGTTTTCAAGAAAATGTCAACAAGTTTTCCCAAAACTCTTCCAACAAGTTGTCAAGAAACTGCCAATTGTATGCTCTAGAAATCAGCGAGTGTTCACCACCAAGGCTGTAATACCATGAAGAAAACTTAGGTACTATGAGGCTGCCAAAACAATCTTGTCTTTGACCTAAATTTTAGCTCTAAGTTTTATCTTCAAACTATCATTTGTTGTTGTTTTAGGACAACAAACAACTAAGTAAAAGTATGCTCATAATTTTTATGGTTAAGTGTTCTTTGAGGTGCCCTTGCAAGAGTTTTCGAACTGGTGGTTAGCACATGCAATATAAATCAAAACAAGTAACATTTCTCTAGATCTTTACCACATTGAAATTTTGATCTACACTCTAAGCATGCATGAAAATAGGACACAAGTATTTTTGGTCAACACAACCCTAGATAAACCTCCCCCCCCGGGGAACCCTAGTTTGGAATGAAAGTATATATAATGGTGATCTCAAGTAATGAATACAACAAGGAATACAATACAATAGAACCTAGTATGATAGCAAGATCCTCTCAATCTTGTAGCACAGGTTCCAAGAATAATGCACCTAGGAAAGTGCGCCCTCCCTCCTTGTTGCTCTATCCACTGAAGTGATGCACCCTACCTCCTCCTTGGCCTAATTAAGAATCCCTTGCAGAAAATAAACTAGTTGTGTGTCTCCTCCACCATGAACCAAACATATTTGAAGTATCACAAGTCCTCCTAGTTCATGTTAAGTGTGTGCCCTCCTCCTAGAGTGTGCCCTCCTCCAAGAAATAATGAGGGTCTAAGCCTCCATGAGTCCTCCATGGAAGGAGGCTCCCAAGCGTCCCTCAACCAATTCTTCCATTCCCATGTTCCTTTCTCCTCTCAAACTCTCCAAGTGACAAATGAGTGAATGAGCCTCCTTAGGCCCTATGCACCCCTCTTGAACCATCAATAAGGAAACCTAAGATTGGATGGCTAGGATCACTCCAAGCCATCTCAAATCCATGGTTGAGATCTCACCAAAAGCATATCAACTCAAAACTCACTTTGTTTTAAGTTTCCTAAGTTCACTTTATGTCCCCTCATTCACCCACTTTGTGAATAATTAGTCACGTTTTCCGTAACTAAACTTTTTACTTAAGTGAATTCAAAGTGGAATTATACATAAAGTACAAGGTACATAGTCCCAATGTATTTCCATGTTGTGGTTAGAGACCCAAAACCACAAGGGGACCACTTCCCAAGGTACATCGAAACTCAACAGGAAAGAGAAAGGACCCCTACTAACAAATTAGGAAGGGCATGAATCCTAAGGGAAATCTTAGGTGATTTGGAGTTCATTGTAGTTCGGATTTATTTAATTCTTTCTGAGCTACTAGGAAATATCCAAATATAAAGGGAATATTGTTATTGGGAAAATGCAATTTTGAAAGCAAATTTGTGTAAATTGAAATATGTTCTTAGGTGTTGCACATATATCAAAGCAATTGGAAGGAATGGTTACTATTTACGATTTGAATAAATATTACTAGACTCTTAGGATCCTTCTTTTACTTTTCAAAAACATCATGCAAAACTCTTATTAAATAGTTGTAGCTAAACTACCTCTTATTGTATAGTTGCAACACCTAAGCACATAGTTGCAACTAAACTACCTCTTCAGAAATTGTTGATAAGGGGTTACCAACATCCATTAGTTAATAGGTAACATGTAACTTAAAATATTTGGGTGGATCCATCAAAATAGTGTTCCCCACCTAAACATTAATAGTAAAAAGAGAGTGCATCTCTTATGCTAGAAAAAACATTCAGTAAAAATGATTTTGAATCTCTTTAGGAAAACAACTATGTTTGTTTGAAAACAAAATTGGGGAATTATTTGGATGCTTATCCCCACAATCCTATCTTCTTTTTTTTGTAAGTTAGTTAATATATTAGAACCTTCTTGGAAAAAATACAAGCCTGTGGTCTTACGTGTCAACAGTGCCCAGCTAGGAAACCACTATTGGCACGAGTCTAAGAAAGAGTGACACTTGTCCAAAAATTGAGTGTGACACTTGTCCAAAACATAGTCTTTGTTATGCAAAAAAACATACTGTGCCACGTAGGGCGACAACCTGTTTTCAAGCGAAAACTACTAAGCTTCGCTGAGCAAAAGTCGACTGTAAACTAGACTGAGCTAGACAACGAATAATTTAAAAAACTAGAAACAAGGAAACATAGTCATAATAACTCTAAAAACCTGGACCAAATTTTGGGCCTACAAAGGTCTGGGTTTTCTTCATTTTTCCTTTGTCACGCTCTGTAATTTCCTGTCGTAAATCCTGAAGAAAGGACACCAAATTTTCCACCCTGCACCATCGCTCTGCATCTCTCTTTTGCAATTCCTTGAGGGATTCTTTGACGTCCTCCTGTCCCTTGGTCAATTCGCTCAGGGAGGCCAGAATTTTCCCCCGGTCCGCGCATTTTTCACAAGTGAACCAAGGAATGGAGAAGGGCCAGATGGAGGGGCCAGAGGTGGATTCATCGGAGAGGCAATAAGGGGAAATAGAAGGAGGTGATCGACGAGGAGGGGAGGCAGGAGGAGGCGGTTGAGGAGGTGGAGAAGGTGGTGGAGNTACATTATTTTTCCCTCGAGGAAGGATTTTAGTTAGTTAAGTATAGAGTCTATATCTTTTTAAAGATATGAGCGTAGCATCATAAACTAGTAAGTTTGATTAAAATGAGTGGAAAAGGGAGTATTTCAAACTTCCACCATTTTTTATTCACAAAATTCACTAATGAGCACAAGGTTAAGAGCATAATTTTATGTGGAGCAGTCTTTAGGCCCTTCGTTGTGTGCACAAGGGGTGTGACCAACTTGAATGTGAGATGTTGAATGAAATTGAGGAAAATAAAAAATTGAGAGTGATAAATACTTCAACAATGAGTATGTTCCTTATCCAATTAACTTCTTCAATTTTTGAACATTTTTTATCAATGTGTGTTGAAGGTGGTATTTCAAATTCCCAAGTGTTTCTAATTCACCAAGACTGCTTATGAGTGCAAGGAAAAGAGAATAATATGATATGGAGGTGTCTTTAGGTCCTTCATTTTATGCACAATTGTAGTGATAACAAAAATGGCATTTTTTGAAGTATGATTTTTGAAATGTAAGTGCGAATAGTTAAAGAATTGTAAAAGTCATACGTATTTGAAAAAATGATTTTTTTTCCTTACCTATAATGCTTTTTTTAATTTCTAACCATTTAAAAAATTAAACAGCATAGTCATTTCTCTATAATGCAACATGAAATCACTATAGCAAGAACTAAACCCTCTTCACTCCTTTCATATAGGGTTTTAACACCCTTTATTAATTGGTAGGGTTTCGATTTTCTGATGCCTCTATAAGTCTCTAGTGGATTCTTATACATTACTAATTTCCACACAAATGAATCATGGTGATTTTACATCATTACCACTTGGTCATGTTGGGAATAATTTAATCATTACCTTGTCAACGACTTAACTTTCTCATTGATATTATTTGAAACCTATCAACCTATAAAATGTAGTGGGAACCTCAAGGAAAATTATACTCAAGTTAGAGATCCCAAAAGTCCATTTATTTGAGTTAGAACCAAAGGGTTTTCAATTCTTGTCTATTACTGTGGTTTCTAGGATTTGACCTACACCTACCCTTCTAGGTCACAAATTATATCTTCTCCATTCAAGAGAATCAATAAATTCATATGGTAGCTATGTAGATCCATTTTGGGTTTGTTATTGTCCAAAAGAGTAATGTGTTCCATGTTTACTTGAGTATCCTCATTGACATCATTTCTTTTGAGAACATGACAATCTTATGTGTTATTGAGTGTTGTGTTCTTGCTACCATGCCATGTGTTAGTGTTTATTTTTGGTTGGTTATTGTTTTCACTAGAGACATGGTGAATAAGGAAACAAGAGGCTTGGGTGGGCTTGAATTCCATTCGATGTTCACTAGGGATGTAGGGGACAAAGGTAGGGATTAGGGGGGAATCAATAGATAGGTCATGAGTGGCACTATTATGGTCATTTTCATCCTACTAGAGAGGGTTGGGAGGGGGATTTTGAAAACTAGAGGCCACTATGTCAAAAACCTATTTCAGAGCACATGATAATGGGAGTGGGTCATGTGCACTTAATTGAATAGTACTAACATTTTTTTATAAAAAGGTAAATCTTCCTTGAAGGTGCAAGTATGGCCATCATAAAGTCAAACCTAGGTCATCTAAGGAAGATATTGTACTAAAGGTCTACATCAAGAACGAATATTATTCAATTTTAGGCTTGAGAGTAAGGCCAAGAGTTAAGGAATTGATTGGTTTCCTTCTAAATTGTTAAAACCTTGATCAAAATTCTTATTGGGGAAGAGATTGTTTATGCATGGACCATGAAAAAATAAGAGAGGGATAAAATTAAGGGAACATTTAAGATTGAAAACAACACATTTAATCATTTTTCTACTACACTAGACTTGAATCAAAAGGTGAGAAACAACATTGATATGTCGCTCAACATGGATAGGAAGGTTAGAAATATAAAAGGATATAGTAGGTGTTCAGGGAAAGAGTTTATGAGCCATAATCCCCAATTAATGGAACTGGGGGGAAAGTAAGCGAAGTCACCAAAAGGAAACAACAATGATAAAAAGGGGAAGGGGAAAAAATAATAAGGGAAGTGCTAGGAAAACCTTCACTTGAGAAAGTGAATGGTTGATAGGAACTCCCCAATTAAGTCACCACAATATAGCATGATAGCTTGATTGAGTTACCACACTACCACCAAAAGGAAAGACCCGATCTTGAGAACTTGAAAGGGACTTGGAGTCTATTGGTTTTACTACGGGCTGACCCAGGTTCTCCTATAGGATTAATAACTTCCCTTCAACCATCGGCCCTTCTGGATACCAGAAGGAAACACATCGCACAGAGTGCACTGCGCAGTCTCACCCGAGATGGCATCTATGGGTAGTCGCAGGACTCATATTTCTGCAACCATGGGATGGGATGCGTTTCTCTCTCAGAGGCATCAAATCTAATTGTTGTTATCCCTTAAACCCTCATTACATTTTATTCTATACCATTGTCACAATTATTCTAATAGGAATTCATTAACCATTATAGCCGCATGTGTTCAAAGACAAGCATTTATCTATTGTAACACAAGGTTCTGATATAAACACTAGATATAACATTCATTTAATTAGAACTATTCTGCAAATTCCATTAGTTCATTCTCAATGCACAGTGTTATTTCCTTTATCCTTTAACATGTTCATCATAAACTTACTAAAGAAAATACAATCAGAAACATTGCATAAATTCACAAAAAACACAGATATACCGTGGTTCACCACCACCCCGGGGGCTACATCCACAAAGATTTGTCACTTAGGCTCTTTATTCATATTCTTGTAAGATATAGTGTTGCAAACTATAAATTTCTTCTGCCATTACATTCAATCTCCACAAACTAAAATAGCTCTCACAACTCTAAGAAATTCTCACCACTCTACTATCAGATTGTCTAGAAATGGCTGACTCACTAACAAAAAGGTTCCAACCTAAAAAAAGGACAACCTTCTCATCGTCCCAATACATTCTACTTATACAAACTAGGACAAAATACCTTACAAAAATCCCAACCCTAACCGGATTAGGTCTATCTACTTTCTCCTTGACTTAATATCGGTTGGTCCTTGATCCAACCGTTTCTCCAAGTCGGTGCATGTCCACTTTCCAACTGCTCCACATCATTTTTTCCACATTGTAACTTATTTTCTTGACGTTGGTTTTCCTCTGTTTCCAGTGTTTCTTTTCCTCTATTTTCGGCGCGCTCCCCTATTTTATGGCGTTGCCTTGATTCCTTCAAAAATTTCTTGATTTCTCCCCAAAATTATCCTACACCAACAGGACCCCAACACTGACATCGTGACTCGTCCCAATTCACTCACAGACTCCTTCATATTTTTCTGTCTTTGTCAGTGCTTCATACATCTATGTTATATGTTGGTATTTCTCCTTAGACTATTTTCTCTTCTCCATCATGTCTTCCACCACATGTGTGGTGACTGGAGTCTTTAATATATCTCCTCCCTACGAGCCTATCTGTTCCACCCATGATTTTTCTATGTCAACCTCCATGACCAGTTTCTCTGTCTTTTCCTATAGGGACTCCAACTGATCCTGTCTTGCAATTTTTTGCGCCTGCACTACTTTCTCCTCTACTTGTAGGCTCTTCAATTCTGTCTCATTCTTAATATTTTCTGGCAGTGATATCATCTTATATAATTGTTTTAACTCTCCCATTCCTACATGTACCTTATCTTCCCTTCCTTCCATCTCCTGCAAGATTCCATATTCTTGGACTTGCGTCCACGGTTGACCATTATGCTCCAAGAACTCTGTCATCCTATGTATGGCCTATGCAATATTTTCTGCAAGTTTTGTGGCATCATGTTCTCGCTGTGCTCTGACTTCTGGAGGAGTAGTGGGTACTTCACACTCCTCCATCTCCTTTATCTGGTCCTTGTACTGCTCCAAGGCCTGCGTTATTTTCCTCAACTTATCTTCAAAAGATACTCCCTCTGACTTTGCGTTGTCTGGGATGGTTCGAAATATTGTGCCTATGTACTTCTCCATCTCCTCTACTTTTTGTTTTGTTATCTTCTTTTCTTTCCCTTCTTGGTTTATTACTTCCTTCAGTTTTATCTTCTCTTCTTGCACTATCTATAGATTCGTCGCATCAGACCTTGCCCTGGACTGAATTTCTTACACGACACTTATTTGTAATTTATAGAGTGCCTTCATAGGAATCTTGAACAATGCCAAGTCCAATGTCATGATTTCCTTCAATGGCCTCTGTGGTGCCTCCTCAATGGTGAAAAAAATATCAGGGGTGATGATAAAATTGGTGCTCCCCTGCGCTGTAATTTGCATTGTTTCTCCAACAGGAAATCCTTCCTTATTTTTTGTTGGTTTGTATTTTGATGAATGTTCCGCCTTGATCCTCAACTGATCTAGCATAGTTTTTACTTCCTATATTTGCTCCATAATTGAAGCCCTATGGTTCTCTGCATTCTCCCACACTTCTGAAAATCGATCTCCAACTGCCATGGCTATTAGTTCCACATCATCTACTATCAGTGATGTTTCCAGTGTTTTCATGTGGGCCTTCTCCTTCTTCCTGGAGCCACTTGCTTACTCCCATGTCCTCTTCCTTTGGGAATATGATATATCATATGCTTCTAACATATAAGTATCCATGCCTATATCGTGCCCAATTTCTTCCTCCATGGGTATTTATTGTGTCTTTGTTTGTACTTCTTTTGTGTGCACATTTTCTGTTGTTTCTCTTGGTTCCTACTCTATGCGCGGTGGATCTCGTGTAGAACCATGTTGCGATTTATTTTGTGTCCTACTTTTCTTTTGTATGGGGATGCTTCACCCCACTTGGCCTTGTGCGACATTCTTCTTTTTTCTCTCACTATTTATGCATGTCTTCTGTGCAGGGACTGTTTTGTCCTGCGTCTAAGTCTATCCTCCTGGAACTATCCTTGGGATCACTGGAACTTTCCTTTCCATGGGACACTCCTGGACCTCCATCTGTATGCCCTGCATCATCACACAATAACTCAATTGTATCCACTCCTTGGTTAGGTCTCTCTTCTCCTGTACCCACATGTTGTGGTGCGATGCTTAAAAATTTGCTATATGTCCAAACTCCTGGACAATCTCTGGGGAAATCCTCCATGTATCATTTAAGTGGTTATGGATCTCCATAAAATATAGATTGAATACATCGTTGTTTATTTTCTTCGCCTTTGGGTTTGTTTTTCTTCAAAGAGACGTGTAGTGGGTTGCACCACACTTTCCTATTCTCTACAAGATTATATTCTACGTCAGTTCTTGTCATCCTACCTATGCAATGAGGATGAGTAACCACAAGTAGTGGAACTCGAATCCCCAATCTTGTGTGTCATTTCTGTTAGCACCAGAAGTCACCTCTGGATTGCAGCAAAGGTAAGCCCAGTGCCCATCAGTTTTATGTCACATGTTGGTTATAAGAGGGTCAAATGGGTGCAATATCGAGATAATATCGTCTTAACTCAGAAAAACTNTGTACTAAAGGTCTACATCAAGAACGAATATTATTCAATTTTAGGCTTGAGAGTAAGGCCAAGAGTTAAGGAATTGATTGGTTTCCTTCTAAATTGTTAAAACCTTGATCAAAATTCTTATTGGGGAAGAGATTGTTTATGCATGGACCATGAAAAAATAAGAGAGGGATAAAATTAAGGGAACATTTAAGATTGAAAACAACACATTTAATCATTTTTCTACTACACTAGACTTGAATCAAAAGGTGAGAAACAACATTGATATGTCGCTCAACATGGATAGGAAGGTTAGAAATATAAAAGGATATAGTAGGTGTTCAGGGAAAGAGTTTATGAGCCATAATCCCCAATTAATGGAACTGGGGGGAAAGTAAGCGAAGTCACCAAAAGGAAACAACAATGATAAAAAGGGGAAGGGGAAAAAATAATAAGGGAAGTGCTAGGAAAACCTTCACTTGAGAAAGTGAATGGTTGATAGGAACTCCCCAATTAAGTCACCACAATATAGCATGATAGCTTGATTGAGTTACCACACTACCACCAAAAGGAAAGACCCGATCTTGAGAACTTGAAAGGGACTTGGAGTCTATTGGTTTTACTACGGGCTGACCCAGGTTCTCCTATAGGATTAATAACTTCCCTTCAACCATCGGCCCTTCTGGATACCAGAAGGAAACACATCGCACAGAGTGCACTGCGCAGTCTCACCCGAGATGGCATCTATGGGTAGTCGCAGGACTCATATTTCTGCAACCATGGGATGGGATGCGTTTCTCTCTCAGAGGCATCAAATCTAATTGTTGTTATCCCTTAAACCCTCATTACATTTTATTCTATACCATTGTCACAATTATTCTAATAGGAATTCATTAACCATTATAGCCGCATGTGTTCAAAGACAAGCATTTATCTATTGTAACACAAGGTTCTGATATAAACACTAGATATAACATTCATTTAATTAGAACTATTCTGCAAATTCCATTAGTTCATTCTCAATGCACAGTGTTATTTCCTTTATCCTTTAACATGTTCATCATAAACTTACTAAAGAAAATACAATCAGAAACATTGCATAAATTCACAAAAAACACAGATATACCGTGGTTCACCACCACCCCGGGGGCTACATCCACAAAGATTTGTCACTTAGGCTCTTTATTCATATTCTTGTAAGATATAGTGTTGCAAACTATAAATTTCTTCTGCCATTACATTCAATCTCCACAAACTAAAATAGCTCTCACAACTCTAAGAAATTCTCACCACTCTACTATCAGATTGTCTAGAAATGGCTGACTCACTAACAAAAAGGTTCCAACCTAAAAAAAGGACAACCTTCTCATCGTCCCAATACATTCTACTTATACAAACTAGGACAAAATACCTTACAAAAATCCCAACCCTAACCGGATTAGGTCTATCTACTTTCTCCTTGACTTAATATCGGTTGGTCCTTGATCCAACCGTTTCTCCAAGTCGGTGCATGTCCACTTTCCAACTGCTCCACATCATTTTTTCCACATTGTAACTTATTTTCTTGACGTTGGTTTTCCTCTGTTTCCAGTGTTTCTTTTCCTCTATTTTCGGCGCGCTCCCCTATTTTATGGCGTTGCCTTGATTCCTTCAAAAATTTCTTGATTTCTCCCCAAAATTATCCTACACCAACAGGACCCCAACACTGACATCGTGACTCGTCCCAATTCACTCACAGACTCCTTCATATTTTTCTGTCTTTGTCAGTGCTTCATACATCTATGTTATATGTTGGTATTTCTCCTTAGACTATTTTCTCTTCTCCATCATGTCTTCCACCACATGTGTGGTGACTGGAGTCTTTAATATATCTCCTCCCTACGAGCCTATCTGTTCCACCCATGATTTTTCTATGTCAACCTCCATGACCAGTTTCTCTGTCTTTTCCTATAGGGACTCCAACTGATCCTGTCTTGCAATTTTTTGCGCCTGCACTACTTTCTCCTCTACTTGTAGGCTCTTCAATTCTGTCTCATTCTTAATATTTTCTGGCAGTGATATCATCTTATATAATTGTTTTAACTCTCCCATTCCTACATGTACCTTATCTTCCCTTCCTTCCATCTCCTGCAAGATTCCATATTCTTGGACTTGCGTCCACGGTTGACCATTATGCTCCAAGAACTCTGTCATCCTATGTATGGCCTATGCAATATTTTCTGCAAGTTTTGTGGCATCATGTTCTCGCTGTGCTCTGACTTCTGGAGGAGTAGTGGGTACTTCACACTCCTCCATCTCCTTTATCTGGTCCTTGTACTGCTCCAAGGCCTGCGTTATTTTCCTCAACTTATCTTCAAAAGATACTCCCTCTGACTTTGCGTTGTCTGGGATGGTTCGAAATATTGTGCCTATGTACTTCTCCATCTCCTCTACTTTTTGTTTTGTTATCTTCTTTTCTTTCCCTTCTTGGTTTATTACTTCCTTCAGTTTTATCTTCTCTTCTTGCACTATCTATAGATTCGTCGCATCAGACCTTGCCCTGGACTGAATTTCTTACACGACACTTATTTGTAATTTATAGAGTGCCTTCATAGGAATCTTGAACAATGCCAAGTCCAATGTCATGATTTCCTTCAATGGCCTCTGTGGTGCCTCCTCAATGGTGAAAAAAATATCAGGGGTGATGATAAAATTGGTGCTCCCCTGCGCTGTAATTTGCATTGTTTCTCCAACAGGAAATCCTTCCTTATTTTTTGTTGGTTTGTATTTTGATGAATGTTCCGCCTTGATCCTCAACTGATATAGCATAGTTTTACTTCCTATATTTTCTCCATAATTGAAGCCCTATGGTTCTCTGCATTCTCCCACACTTCTGAAAATCGATCTTCAACTGCCATGGCTATTAGTTCCACATCATCTACTGTCAGTGATGTTTCCAGTGTTTTCATGTGGGCCTTCTCCTTCTTCCTGGAGCCACTTGCTTACTCCCATGTCCTCTTCCTTTGGGCATATGATATATCATATTCTTCTAACATATAAGTATCCATGCCTATATCGTGCCCAATTTCTTCCTCCATCGGTATTTATTGTGTCTTTGTTTGTACTTCTTTTTTGTGCACATTTTCTGTTGTTTCTCTTGGTGCTTACTCTATGCGCGGTGGATCTCGTGTAGAACCATGTTGCGATTTATTTTGTGCCCTACTTTTATTTTGTATGGGGATGCTTCACCCCACTTGGCCTTGTGCGACATTCTTATTTTTTCTCTCACTATTTATGCATGTCTTCTGTGCAGGGACTGTTTTGTCCTGCGTCTAAGTCTATCCTCCTAGAACTATCCTTGGGATCACTGGAACTTTCCTTTCCATGGGACACTCCTGGACCTCCATCTATATGCCCTGCATCATCACACAATAACTCAATTGTATCCACTCCTTGGTTAGGTCTCTCTTCTCCTGTACCCACATGTTGTGGTGCGATGCTTAAAAATTTGCTATATGTCCAAACTCCTGGACAATCTCTGGGGAAATCCTCCATGTATCATTTAAGTGGTTATGGATCTCCATAAAATATAGATTGAATACATCGTTGTTTATTTTCTTCGCCTTTGGGTTTGTTTTTCTTCAAAGAGACGTGTAGTGGGTTGCACCACACTTTCCTATTCTCTACAAGATTATATTCTACGTCAGTTCTTGTCATCCTACCTATGCAATGAGGATGAGTAACCACAAGTAGTGGAACTCGAATCCCCAATCTTGTGTGTCATTTCTGTTAGCACCAGAAGTCACCTCTGGATTGCAGCAAAGGTAAGCCCAGTGCCCATCAGTTTTATGTCACATGTTGGTTATAAGAGGGTCAAATGGGTGCAATATCGAGATAATATCGTCTTAACTCAGAAAAACTGGACTGATATGCACAAGCAGGTGAGGTCTTGGTTTAATTTCAATCAATAGGTTGTAGTAAGGGTGATTATTAGGAAGAATTTGGCAAGAAAATGTAGAGTTCTATCGAAGACATCAGGTCTTCAAGCATCCCAGGAGGAAAACTTAAACACAAGATCTACTTGAATTGAAATCTCAAAGGAACTGAAAGGAATTATAACAACACTATAATCAAAATTTCATCATAATGCAGTCACAATAATTCAAGTGAATCGGTCAATCATGAACTCTTTCAATATTGGAGGAAAACAAGAGGGAGCAAGAAAGTTGATTGTCATTAAAAAAGAAATTTCAGACTACAAAGCATGACCAGAGAACCAGAGTCTTCATTAAAACTTTACAAATCGGAAGCTTTTCTCTACCACCAACCCTTATATAAAAATTGAGTATTTATACTCAGAACCATTTGCCACCATGAGAGATGTGACCTATCTATTACATTCAAATCTTTTCATCTGTATCTTCTTCTACCATGCGTGATCTCATATTAGTATGGGCTTTGCAGAAAAAAATGTTGACATGGGAACTTTGGCTAACAATCTACCTTCCACGGTATAATTTTCCATTCTTTCCATTTATGTGGTGAAACGAGGTTTCAACCACCTTCCCCATTTGAATTAACTACTTTCATCAGGATCAGTGCGAGGCCTAACACCCATGAATGTTCTAGGTGAGCTCATGAATCCTCCGAGACAATTCCGACACCTCGAGGTCACACAAATATTTCTCTGTGACCAACTTGAGCGCTTTGATCCTTTGCACAGCTTCTTTTCATCTGACCTTGGGCTACGACCGTGTGCCAAATTCCCGAGCGCTTCGGAATTTTTCATTTCGTGAGCTTGCATTGTGATCCTGCCGAAATTTCTGAGTTTCAAAAGCCCAATTGTATGGATCGGGCGACACATATCCCTTTGCATCAAATGGCCCTGTTGAACATCGGCACTTCGGGACCTTGGGCCATCAGCATTTCTCACTTCAGTTCCCTGAAATGAATTTCTCCATGATGATCCTGCGACACGTGTCTTTTTAGAATGGACGGTCAATATCATTTCGGGACTTTGCATGTCTCGAGTCTTGAAGACTCTACCCCCCTACTTTCCCAACTTGCAAAATCGCGAAAAGTTGATCCATCAGTCCATATCTCTCCTTTGATCAACGACTGCGATCTTATCATGATTTGTCATTTCACGAGTTCTGATGACTTGCTCCTTGACCACTTCATCTTGCGAAACCAAGAAATGTTAATATTGCACCATGTGTCCTCCCCCGTACCAACGACTAGGATTGAACTTGCAATTTCGGACCTCTATTTGACGCTAAAATTGGTGCAACTGTATGATCTCGATCACTCGATGGCCATCGATTCGATCTGCCTGGTGGATCTCTGCCACCGAAATTTGATCTTTCTTTCTCTATTGATTTGAGTTGATATCAGATTGTTTCAATTGTTGTGCCTAGTTCTCATGAATGCGGCTTGTGTAGTTTACTTGAATGACTGGTTGAGGGCTCGGGAAAAAAAAAAGAATCAATGACAGAGGCAAAGAGAGAGAAGTGATCGATTTTATGGAAAACAAAAAGGCTTATGGTCGATACTTCTTAGGCGATCCGATAAGGAAAAATAGGCCAATTAAACGGATGAAGGCAAACAGAAGAAAACTATAAGACAAGAATAAAAACCTACAATAGGGTCTTCCAAAGGAGGAAGAATAGGAAAAATTACAGACCTAGGTGTAAACATTGGCTCCACAAGGGATGGCACACTCCCTGCGAGCTACCAAGAATGCATATCTATGGTTCCTTGCTTTGGGTTATGGAGTCTTCTACTAAAACACAATAAACCTAAAACATGAACGGTATTTACAATGGTGGGACACCGAAAACGGAATTAAACAAAAAACATCTTTAGGAAGTGCCCATTTACTAGGCCACCAAAAACTTCATCACCCTCCAAATTCTGCAATATGTAAGTGTTGTTTGGAAATGCTTCAGAAATCTTGAAGGGACCTATCCAAAGGGCTTCAAATTTATCATTCTTTCCCTTGTCTTGTTTAGGTGCATCCCATTTGAGTACTAGATCTCCCAACTGGAAGTCCTCTTTTCTAACTTTCTTGTTGAAAGTCTTCTTAATTCTTTGTTGGAAGCCATGTGCTCTATCCATCACCTGCTCTCTAGTTTGTTGGACTTCTACCAGTTGATGAATTATTTTGATCATATCTTCAGGCTCTCCCTGATAGTCCTGAAATAATTTTTCCACAGGCGGGGCAAGGTGAGAAGGAAAAATGGTCTCAGTCCCATATACAAGTTGGAAAGGAGAGATACCTAGGGACCTCTTTGTTGTCACTCTATCAACCCATAGATCAAATTTCAGCTTTGAGTCCCAGGATTTCTTATTGTCCTCTAACAATCTTTTGATGATCTTTATCAGGATTTTGTTAGAGGACTCTGCCAGTCCATTGCCTTGGGGATAGTAGGGGGTAGAGTGAATCAATGCAATTTTGAACTTCTCACAAATCTTGATCAATGGTTCAGCCTTGAAGGATGCATCATTATCAGTGACAATTCTATTCGGACAACCAAACCTTGCCATAATATCTTCAAGAAAACCAATGATTACTTTGTGATAATCACTCCTTGTGGGGATATCTTCTATCCACTTGATGAAATAATCTGTTGTAGTTAAAATCCATTTGTGTTGACCACTTGAAGCAGGATGAATTTCCCCAATAAA
>JZKD02S0308371.1:51506-62950 GCA_000966675.3 Picea glauca
TCTTATTGAGTTGTTTATAGTCTATGCACAACCTGCATGTGCCATCCTTCTTCTTCAAAAACAAATTTGGTGCTCCCCAAGGAGACACACTAGGCCGAATGTAACCTTTGTATAACATCTCCTTTAGTTGTAGTTTGAGCTCAACTAGCTCTAGTGTACTCATTCTGTAGGGTGCTCTAGATATTGGCACCACTCTCGGTACAAGTTCTATTGAAAAATCAATATCTCTTCTTGGAGGTAGGCCTAGTAATTCTTCTGGAAACACATCTTTATACTCTCTTATTATGGGATGGTCCTTTAGGATTGGTTTGTTTTTCTCAACGGAGTTCAACACTTGTATTGCATACAAGGGACATACTTTTCTGCAACACTTCTTCACTTGAAGGGTTGATTTTTGTCTCACTGAGACATGCTTTTGAATTCCTTTAAAGGTTATTTTTCTCCCTTCTTCATCTTCACACTCCAAATTTTTGTTGTAAAAGTCCAACTTGGTTTTATGGGTAGCCAACTAGTCCATGCCAATCAGCAGGTCATAATATCCTAAAGGGAGCATGTTTAGGGTTGCTTGGGTGGGTAATCCCTTCATAATGAATTGGCATGCCGGTATGACCTTTGTTACCTTTCTTTTGGTTCCAGTGGCTAGTTGTACTAGCCATGATTTAGCATGTTTTACTTGTTGCAATTTACATTTCTCAACATTTTGAGGAGAAACATAACTCAAATTAGAACCATGGTCAATTAAAATGGAAACTAGATGGTTGGCAATCATACCTTCCATATCCACTATTGAAGCTTGGTGGCCAACCTGTCTATTATCCAAAGTTGCATAAATTTGTGGCATGCTCCTAGCCACATCATTGACTGTGGTAGCCTCCTGGATGTTGTAGACCCTCATGTTGTCTTGTTTCCTATGGGGGCATTCCCTCGGCATATGTTCTTCTCCACAACCTCAACATTTCAAGGGTTCTCTCTTGGTATTATCAGTCTTACCCGGGGTTGCTCCAAAGGGTTTATTACCACTCTAAGATGATAATTATGTTGATATATACTTTTAGTATGAAGGCTCATCCTATAACTTTTCCCATGATCCTTAAATCTTGAGGATTTAAACCCCTTCTTCTTGAATCCCAAATTACTTTTTTTCTTCCAGTCTTGACAAGGTTCTGCCTTATTCTTGAATTGCTCATAGCGGTACCTTACCTTCCAAATAGTGTCTTCTAAAGTCTTTGGCTCATCAAATTCAATTATGTCCCGGAAGGAATGAGGTAGCCCAGTAATAAATCATTTCATCTTTACCTTTTCATCCTTTATGTAGGGCACATACCTCATCATCTCAAGAAATGTGTTGATATATTAATCTATTGTGAGTTTTCCTAACTTGAGTTCATAAAACTCCTTGGTCTTACCATCAAAGTATTTTTCTGACAGATACTTCTTCTTGAAGTATTTCTCAAATTGTTTCCATGAAAAATCCTTCTCATGGATTCCTTTCACATTCCCATGGTCCTCCCACCAAATGGAGGCCTTTCCATTCAATTTGAAAATGGATATTTGGGCCTTTAAGTTTTCAGAGTAGTCATGGACTCTGAAGTACTTCTTCAATCCAAGTAGCCAAACTTCTTCTTCTTGCCCCTTTTTAATTTCTCCATCGAAAGGGGGTGGTTTGGATTTCTTAAACTCCTCGGGGTCATGGATCTTGGAATGTTTCCTCTTCTTTCTTCTCTTCTCAGAATGTGAACTAGTCTCTCTACTAGAAAATTTCTTGGAGTTGTCAGTTTCCTCGCTAGAGGATTCTCCCGTTGAATGTCTCTTGGCTCCATGTTGGGCCTTCTTTGAGGTGCTCCTCCTTGTGTGTCCACTTTCAGGACCATGCTTTTGTATCTCAGGTAGACTTTGATTTTTCTTAGTATGATGTCCGTTTGCATGACTAGTTGTTGGTCCATGTTGCAGTTGCCTTTGTACATCTAATAGGATTTGCAGTAGGATTGCGTTAATTTTAGTTTGTTTTTCCTTTCTTTTATCAACCTTTCATTGTCAGCATTACAACTCTGTAATTCCACCATGAGGCTTCTTACAGTTTCATCCAAATATGGAGGGGTTTACACCGCCCTCCTCCCATCAGATTCTTCTTCTCTATTGTGGAAGCTTTCCCCCAACTCATGGTGTGTCACCATCCTTTACGTTGTAGTTTTCCTATTATCCACTCATTTCTTGAGTGATGATGAAACTTTTTCTTTTAGTTAATTATCTACTAGTTTATAAACAGTGCATACAATTTGTAAGATGAATTCAACTTCTTTATTTGGAACACTAGCAACACACAGTTCATATTTTCAAAACATATAACAACAGCAGAAAGTTTAATTCCTCTCTAATAAGATTTGTATGTGACTCATTCATGATCCCAAGCAAGCCAAGTGTTGTTGCTCGCTCTGATACCACTTTGTAACACACCCGACCCCTAAGTACCTTTTTAAGGGATGGGGCATAAGAATTTATCTTTTCTCAGTCATCTTGAATCATCTTCCTGAGATCTTCATCATATTTTTCTTATCAATGTATTTTCAACGACTGTTGCCATGCTAAAATCCGAGCTCTAGATTGGAAGTTATGCCCTTCTGAAGCTCTTCAGGCATCATTGGTCAAAGGCCATGTGGCACCCACATGGGTTCACCTCATTTATACCATCCTAGCTGGCACAGAATTGACCAAGGTTTTCATCCTTCAGCGATGACATGGCCACTGGAGGGGCGATTACAGGGATGTTCCCCGCATCTTTATGATTACCGGGCCTTCGGCCCTTCATCCTTCATGTCCAAGTTTGAAACATTCCCAGAGTCTCTATGTCTCTAAGTTCTCTAACACTCCTACATCTATGGTGGAGATCAATCCATTATTGAATCCAACAGTTGAGATTCGCCCTCGTTCGACACATAGGCTTAAGGGATTTTGGTGTTCGGTGCTCTGGCACTAAACACCCATTTCTCTACTCGCATATCCTCAAGATTTTTGAAGCCCCATAATCCTACCACGTGGATCCTTCCTTCGACCTTATGGAGCATACGTACTAATACCCTAAACCTCTCGGAGTTTCAAACTCCCAAACTCTCAGGGTCCCATTAGCCATTAGGTCAAGCAACTACACACCAGGGGGTTGACTCATAGAAAAGGACAAAGATGACACATGGCCCTATTAAGGGGTGACCCATGTCATGTTCCAATTGGCATATAAGGTCTGTAAAAAGAATGAATCAAGGTGACACGTGGCATGTCGAATCATGGGTCCACATAACCCTAGGTGATGTCAGCATTCCACGTCATTTTGGACTGACACCCTCCGAGAGTCTCTAGCCTCTCCTACCTGCAAAATCGCCTAGAGCTCTGAAGTCTGAACTCCTTCCAGCAACCCCCCAATACACTTGTATCCCACGTTCGAGATAGGTCCACGTAGGTCCCCAGATCTACGATCTTCGTTGCTTCGTGACTTCGACGTTCAAGGGTATGGCTGGGTAGTTTTATTTTTACTCTCGGAGTGGTTAGTGTCGAACTAAGCACGACATAGATCCAATGGTTAGGGAATATCCCGCACATCCTAAGATCTACGATTCTCGTTACTTCATGAATTTGGAATTCAGGGGTTCCACCTGCTTAACACTCCTTTTCTCCTGAAGTGGTCAACGTCAGACTGACCACGACGTAGATCCAATGGTCAGGGGAGATCCCGAACATCCTCAAATCTATGGATCATGTTACCTCATGACCGAGAAGTGGATCAAGGTTTAACAATGGGACAGATCCCATGGTCACCATTAAGGAATCCACCAGATGTCAGTCAACCTCGCTGGTATTCGTACCAGCAGGTTGCCTTCAGTTGGTTTTGAATGTTGTAAAGTCATAACATCCCATAGCTCCAAACTCCCGGAGTCTCGAAGCCAACATAGATTATCTCCTTTCGTACCTAGCAAAGGGTTCCAAGGTCTTGGTCATATGGATTCCCTGACTAGTTACGAGGTTGCATACTTGACTCTTAGTCGTGATTTCGTTAGGGTCATGGTCATGAGCCCTCTGTCACATAGAAGATTGGTTTGAAGGAGGCACCCTCCTTCCACAAAGCTCTAATTTAGTAATCCTGCGAAGGGAAATTCGAGGGGTTGACAGGACTGAAGTGTTCCAGCAAAGTCTGCCCTGATTCTTACATTAAAAAATCAATCATTGGGAAAATTCCCTTCAGGATTTTTCCAATCAAAACAGAAACCGTAGACTTATTCCTAAATTCATTTGAAGGCCCATGTCTAATAGTTCTCCTACTGCTAAGCGGAGGCAAATAGAAACAAGTCAAACGCAGGGGTTCACAGAAGAACAATAAGAATTTATAATATTAATCATACAGTGCAAATATTAATCATAGACACAGACATTCAACCACTCATTTCAATTATAGTACACAGGATATAAGAATACTTATCAAGAAACCATATAGTGAATCAATTACTGAGAGGAGTGCCCTTTTCCACCCAACCGTAAACACAGCAACTCTTGGATGGATTTATCGTTGGCCACCCCCTAGCTAGATCATGATGTTCTGAAAGAGACTCTTCCTTCTTGTTCAATAACAGTCAGGGATGGAGGCCACTCTCCTCCTCCCACGGGAACTTGACAAAATTGGTTTTCTCTCCACCAAGAAAGGGGGCCCACAACGAGTGCTTCCTCAGTCACTCGTCTTCTCTGCAACCCCGTTTATCAGCTTGGACTGAAAACGTTGCCAGAAAATTCTTGCACCCATAGCAAGCTTTCTTTTTAGTTCTCTTCAGAACCAGAGAGTCGCACATGCTACCTCTCTCTCGAAGATGGTCACATGACCCATTCCCATTGCATCCTCCCCTTCTTCCCACGAATTTTCTTCTTTTCTTGCCTTCCTCAGCAAGATTTCATGGGTCCAAATCCCAATTTCATAGGTCAGGTTAGGGAGTTTTTAGATGGGTACTCTACCCATCTCCTCATTGACTCTTGAGGAGGACTTCACAACTACCAGCCTGACTGGTAATTTATTTTTCTGGGTCAAAGGACTGTTATGGGTCTGAATAATTTAAATCTAGTAAAGTATTGTTCTGGTGGGGGTCATCTCAACCATTGTTGGTTCCCCTCACCATATCTCTCATGCATCATGGTCTACCTTGGAAAACCCCTACAGCGGTTATGCAACACTTTCCATTTTATTTAGTAACAGAAATACATACATTACCTTTTATAACAAAAAGGTTCATCAATTCCAATATCCACACATACTCAGTCTTCTCATAGTCTTTTAGCAGGTTATAGTTATATTTACAAGCTGGGGGAATTAGGGGTATTACACTGAGACAGGTGGAACTCATCCAACATGAAAAAGGGTTGGCACTGAGTGTTCTCATCCAGCATGAAAAAGGGTTGGCACCGAGACAAGTGGATCTCATCCAACATGAAAAAGGGTTGGCACTGAGTGTTCTCATCCAGCATAAAAAATGGTTAGCACTAAGACAGGTGGAACTCATCCAACATGAAAAAGGGCTAGCACTGAGTGTTCTCATCCAGCATGAAAAAGGGTTGGCACTGAGACAGGTGGATCTCATCCAACATTAAAAAGGGTTGGCACTAAGACCGAGGGTGCACATGATTAGGTATTGATGCATTGCAGGGTACTGGATGTCATGGGGACGTGTTGTAGTTATTTGAGAACTACCCANTCTTATTGAGTTGTTTATAGTCTATGCACAACCTGCATGTGCCATCCTTCTTCTTCAAAAACAAATTTGGTGCTCCCCAAGGAGACACACTAGGCCGAATGTAACCTTTGTATAACATCTCCTTTAGTTGTAGTTTGAGCTCAACTAGCTCTAGTGTACTCATTCTGTAGGGTGCTCTAGATATTGGCACCACTCTCGGTACAAGTTCTATTGAAAAATCAATATCTCTTCTTGGAGGTAGGCCTAGTAATTCTTCTGGAAACACATCTTTATACTCTCTTATTATGGGATGGTCCTTTAGGATTGGTTTGTTTTTCTCAACGGAGTTCAACACTTGTATTGCATACAAGGGACATACTTTTCTGCAACACTTCTTCACTTGAAGGGTTGATTTTTGTCTCACTGAGACATGCTTTTGAATTCCTTTAAAGGTTATTTTTCTCCCTTCTTCATCTTCACACTCCAAATTTTTGTTGTAAAAGTCCAACTTGGTTTTATGGGTAGCCAACTAGTCCATGCCAATCAGCAGGTCATAATATCCTAAAGGGAGCATGTTTAGGGTTGCTTGGGTGGGTAATCCCTTCATAATGAATTGGCATGCCGGTATGACCTTTGTTACCTTTCTTTTGGTTCCAGTGGCTAGTTGTACTAGCCATGATTTAGCATGTTTTACTTGTTGCAATTTACATTTCTCAACATTTTGAGGAGAAACATAACTCAAATTAGAACCATGGTCAATTAAAATGGAAACTAGATGGTTGGCAATCATACCTTCCATATCCACTATTGAAGCTTGGTGGCCAACCTGTCTATTATCCAAAGTTGCATAAATTTGTGGCATGCTCCTAGCCACATCATTGACTGTGGTAGCCTCCTGGATGTTGTAGACCCTCATGTTGTCTTGTTTCCTATGGGGGCATTCCCTCGGCATATGTTCTTCTCCACAACCTCAACATTTCAAGGGTTCTCTCTTGGTATTATCAGTCTTACCCGGGGTTGCTCCAAAGGGTTTATTACCACTCTAAGATGATAATTATGTTGATATATACTTTTAGTATGAAGGCTCATCCTATAACTTTTCCCATGATCCTTAAATCTTGAGGATTTAAACCCCTTCTTCTTGAATCCCAAATTACTTTTTTTCTTCCAGTCTTGACAAGGTTCTGCCTTATTCTTGAATTGCTCATAGCGGTACCTTACCTTCCAAATAGTGTCTTCTAAAGTCTTTGGCTCATCAAATTCAATTATGTCCCGGAAGGAATGAGGTAGCCCAGTAATAAATCATTTCATCTTTACCTTTTCATCCTTTATGTAGGGCACATACCTCATCATCTCAAGAAATGTGTTGATATATTAATCTATTGTGAGTTTTCCTAACTTGAGTTCATAAAACTCCTTGGTCTTACCATCAAAGTATTTTTCTGACAGATACTTCTTCTTGAAGTATTTCTCAAATTGTTTCCATGAAAAATCCTTCTCATGGATTCCTTTCACATTCCCATGGTCCTCCCACCAAATGGAGGCCTTTCCATTCAATTTGAAAATGGATATTTGGGCCTTTAAGTTTTCAGAGTAGTCATGGACTCTGAAGTACTTCTTCAATCCAAGTAGCCAAACTTCTTCTTCTTGCCCCTTTTTAATTTCTCCATCGAAAGGGGGTGGTTTGGATTTCTTAAACTCCTCGGGGTCATGGATCTTGGAATGTTTCCTCTTCTTTCTTCTCTTCTCAGAATGTGAACTAGTCTCTCTACTAGAAAATTTCTTGGAGTTGTCAGTTTCCTCGCTAGAGGATTCTCCCGTTGAATGTCTCTTGGCTCCATGTTGGGCCTTCTTTGAGGTGCTCCTCCTTGTGTGTCCACTTTCAGGACCATGCTTTTGTATCTCAGGTAGACTTTGATTTTTCTTAGTATGATGTCCGTTTGCATGACTAGTTGTTGGTCCATGTTGCAGTTGCCTTTGTACATCTAATAGGATTTGCAGTAGGATTGCGTTAATTTTAGTTTGTTTTTCCTTTCTTTTATCAACCTTTCATTGTCAGCATTACAACTCTGTAATTCCACCATGAGGCTTCTTACAGTTTCATCCAAATATGGAGGGGTTTACACCGCCCTCCTCCCATCAGATTCTTCTTCTCTATTGTGGAAGCTTTCCCCCAACTCATGGTGTGTCACCATCCTTTACGTTGTAGTTTTCCTATTATCCACTCATTTCTTGAGTGATGATGAAACTTTTTCTTTTAGTTAATTATCTACTAGTTTATAACAGTGCATACAATTTGTAAGGTGAATTCAACTTCTTTATTTGGAACACTAGCAACACCAAGTTCACATTTTCAAAACATATAACAACAGCAGAAAGTTTAATTCCTCTCTCATAAGATTTGTATGTGACTCATTCATGATCCCAAGCAGGCCAAGTGTTGTTCCCCACTCTGATACCACTTTGTAAAACACCCGAACCCTAAGTACCTTTTTAAGGGATGGGGAATAATAATTTATCTTTTCTCAGTCATCTTGAATCATCTTCCCGAGATCTTCATCATCTTTTTCTCAACAATGTATTTTCAACGACTGTAACCATGCTAAAATCTGAGCTCTAGATTGGAAGTTACTCCCTTCTGAAGCTCTTCAGGCATCATTGGTCAAAGGCCATGTGGCACCCACATGGGTTCACCTCATTCATACCATCCCAGCTGGCACGGAATTGACCAAGGTTGTCATCCTTTAGCGATGACATGGCCACTGGAGGGGCGATTACGGGGATGTTCCCCGCATCTTTATGATTACCGGGCCTTTGGCCCTTTGTCCTTCATGTCCAAGTTTGAAACATTCCCAGAGTCTCTATGTCTCGGAGTTCTCTAACACTCCTACATCTATGGTGGAGATCAATCCATTATTGAATCCAACAGTTAAGATTCGCCCTCGTTCGACACATAGGCTTAAGGGATTTTGGTGTTCGGTGCTCTGGCACTAAACACCCATTTCTCTACTCGCATATCCTCAAGAGTTATGAAGCCCTAGAATCCTACCACGTGGATCCTTCCTTCAACCTTATTGGAGCATACGTACTAATACCCTAAACCTCTCGGAGTTTCGAACTCCCAAACTCTCAGGGTCCCATTAGCCATTAGTTCAAGCAACTACACACCAGGGGGTTGACTCATAGAAAATGACAAAGATGACACATGGCCCTATTAATGGGTGACCCATGTCATGTTCCAATTGGCATATAAGGTCTGTAAAAAGAATGAATCAAGGTGACACGTGGCATGTCGAATCATGGGTCCACATAACCCTAGGTGATGTCAGTGTTCTGCGTCACTTTGGACTGACACCCTCCGACAGTCTCTAGCCTCTCCTACCTGCAAAATCGCCTAGAGCTCTGAAGTATGAACTCCTTCTAGCAACCTCCCAATACACTTTTATCCCACATTCGAGATAGGTCCACGTAGATCCCCAAATCTACGATCTTCGTTGCTTTGTGACTTCAACGTTCAGGGGTATGGCTGGGTATTTTTATTTTTACTCTTGGAGTGGTTAGTGTCGAACTAACCACGACATAGATCCAATGGTTAGGGAAGATCCTGCACATCCTAAGATCTACGGTTCTCGTTACTTCATGAATTTGGAATTCAGGTGTTCCACCTGCTTAACACTCCTTTTCTCCCGAAGTGGTCAACGTCATACTGACCACGACGTAGATCCAATGGTCAGGGGAGATCCCGAACATCCTCAAATCTATGGATCATGTTACCTCACGACCGAGAAGTGGATCAGGGTTTAACGATGGGACAGATCCCATGGTCACCATTAAGGAATCCACCAGATGTCAGTCAACCTCTCTGGTATTCGTACCAGCAGGTTGCCTTTAGTTGGTTTTGAATGTTGTAAATTCATAACATCCCAGAGCTCTGAACTTCCGGAGTCTCGAAGCCAAGATAGATTATCTCCTTTCATACCTAGAAAAGGGTTCCAAGGTCCTGGTCATATGGATTCCCCGACTAGTTACGAGGTTGCATGCTTGACTCTTAGTCATAATTTGGTTAGGGTCATGGTCATGAGCCCTCTGTCACACAGACGATTGGTTTGAAGGAGGCACCCTCCTTCCACAAAGCTCTAATTTAGTAATCCTGCGAAGGGAAATTTGAGGGTCGACAGGACTGAAGTGTTCCAGCAAAGTCTGCCCCGATTCTTACATTACAAAATCAAGTATTGGGAAAATTCCCTTCAAGATTTTTCCAATCAACACGAAAACCGTAGACTTATTCCTAAATTCATTTGAAGGCCCATGTATAATAGTTCTCCTATTGCTAAGCAGAGGAAAACAGAAACAAGTCAAACGCAGGGGTTCACAGAAGAACAATAAGAATTTATAATATTAATCATACAGTGCAAATATTAATCATAGACACAAACATTCAACCACTCACTTCAATTTTAGTACACAGGATATAAGAATACTTATCAAGAAACCATATAGTGAAGCAATTACTGAGAGGAGTGCCCTTTTCCACCCAACCGTAGGCAAAGCAACTCTTGGATGGATTTATCGTTGGCCACCCCCTAGCTAGATCATGATGTTCTGAAAGAGACTCTTCCTTCTTGTTCAATAACAGTCAGGGATGGAGGCCACTCTCCTCCTCCCACGGGAACTTGACAAAATTGGTTTTCTCTCCACCAAGAAAGGGGGCCCACAACGAGTGCTTCCTCAGTCACTCGTCTTCTCTGCAACCCCGTTTATCAGCTTGGACTGAAAACGTTGCCAGAAAATTCTTGCACCCATAGCAAGCTTTCTTTTTAGTTCTCTTCAGAACCAGAGAGTCGCACATGCTACCTCTCTCTCGAAGATGGTCACATGACCCATTCCCATTGCATCCTCCCCTTCTTCCCACGAATTTTCTTCTTTTCTTGCCTTCCTCAGCAAGATTTCATGGGTCCAAATCCCAATTTCATAGGTCAGGTTAGGGAGTTTTTAGATGGGTACTCTACCCATCTCCTCATTGACTCTTGAGGAGGACTTCACAACTACCAGCCTGACTGGTAATTTATTTTTCTGGGTCAAAGGACTGTTATGGGTCTGAATAATTTAAATCTAGTAAAGTATTGTTCTGGTGGGGGTCATCTCAACCATTGTTGGTTCCCCTCACCATATCTCTCATGCATCATGGTCTACCTTGGAAAACCCCTACAGCGGTTATGCAACACTTTCCATTTTATTTAGTAACAGAAATACATACATTACCTTTTATAACAAAAAGGTTCATCAATTCCAATATCCACACATACTCAGTCTTCTCATAGTCTTTTAGCAGGTTATAGTTATATTTACAAGCTGGGGGAATTAGGGGTATTACACTGAGACAGGTGGAACTCATCCAACATGAAAAAGGGTTGGCACTGAGTGTTCTCATCCAGCATGAAAAAGGGTTGGCACCGAGACAAGTGGATCTCATCCAACATGAAAAAGGGTTGGCACTGAGTGTTCTCATCCAGCATAAAAAATGGTTAGCACTAAGACAGGTGGAACTCATCCAACATGAAAAAGGGCTAGCACTGAGTGTTCTCATCCAGCATGAAAAAGGGTTGGCACTGAGACAGGTGGATCTCATCCAACATTAAAAAGGGTTGGCACTAAGACCGAGGGTGCACATGATTAGGTATTGATGCATTGCAGGGTACTGGATGTCATGGGGACGTGTTGTAGTTATTTGAGAACTACCCA
>JZKD02S0308371.1:76813-88175 GCA_000966675.3 Picea glauca
CTCTCCCTTGCCATCTGTTATTCACTTGACCGTGAGATGAGGCTCGCTCCCTTTAGCCCTTCCTCATCCTCTGATTCCTGTCTATCTCCCCTCCTTCCGTCCATGTGGTCCATTCCCCCCATCTCATCATCCACTCACCATCTTCCATGTGTCCTGCTTCATTCCACGTCAGCCTCCCATTAATAAAAAGCCCATTATATCTCATCTTCTGCTCCCTCGGTCTGTTGCCTTCCGCCATGTGTCTTCCCCTGTCACCGCTCTCACACCTCATCACTTCATATCTCACCCTCATAGTTATGGCACCACCACTACCATTATATGCCCCATCCTTCGCGTTGACCTCCACGCATATTCATCAAGCCGTTCAGTTATTCCAGGTGGTAGCGCAAGGAGTCTTCCACGTCCCAAAGGTGTCGAGTCAGCCGAGCCATTCTCGATCCCAATGAAGTAGTTATTAAGGTAGTTGGTGGTGGTTAGACATCATTTCCGCCATAATGGGAAAGTCCGGCGATGAATTAAGAGCACGACGATTCACCTACGGAACTGTCAGAAGTCCGATTGCGTCTGCCATAGGTGCACGATCATTCAGAGACTACAGATGCAGATTTTCAGAAGCCATGCAGACGCAATGTGTTTAATGCAGCGTCTTGGTTCTGTTTTTGTAGTTGTTTCTAGTATATGTAGGCATTTTCGCCATTTTTGTATCTATCGATGGTAGAGCGGAGCTCCCGACTGTAATGTTTTAACAACCATTCTAGTTCTCTGGTTGTGCATCTATATCTGAGATTTCTTGTTTTATGACAAACAGTTTTTCTACTTCACCTATGTTTTCATCTCACACCAGAGAGTTCATGATTGAATGCTTCGCATGAATTTTTGTAGTTATGTTATGATAAAGGATTTGTTGTTGCATTATTGTTTTCTCTGGTCTTCTGCGTTTGAATGTAAGAAGATCTTGCCTTTGGACGTTTTCTTCTCACTGTCTGTTAGGAACCTGACGTTTATAACAGACCCCTGCACTCTCCTTATACAAGTCTTCCCCCTACTCACCCTTATTACAGCTCATTGTTTGGAGTTTATCTAAGACCTCACTTGCCCATGCATGCCTGGCCTATTTTCAGAGTTGAAATGATGTTGTCCTGATTTTTCCTCCATTTGATCATCCATTTTATAAACAAATTGTGACATTAAACTGATGGGTGTCGGGCTTTGCTCCTACCGCAATCCAGGAGTGACTTCCGACGCTAACATTTCTGGCGCCATTGTCGGGGAAAATGTTGGATATTTTCCCCAGGATTGAACGACAACGAACAACTGATTCTGAAGGTGCATCAGATATCAGAATTATCGAGATTGCTACTGTGCACCTGGCGACTCCATTATGACGAATCCACTCGGGAGAACCTGCTCTATTAATTGTGGCTTTCAGAGGCAAACACACACGGTCTCATCCACCGCTGCCTCTAGCTACACCTGAAGTTGACCCAAAGGTGGTTCTCAGAAGAGGAAAGAGCTCTGCAGAAGAAGTTTCCATCGTCGAAACAGGTAATCTGCCATCTTCTTCTGTGAGAACTCCTTTTTCTCCTCCTCAGTTTCTTAATGGACCTCCTTCAGAGGTTTCCCGTTTCTTAAATTTTCAGAGTGTTCTTGGTGATTTTTCCCCTCCCGGTCTAGGATTGGAGGGAGAAATTGTTGTCACTCCCCTCTCCACTGAAGCTGTTCCTTGGCGTAGACCCGGGACTACGGGAGATTTCCCCACTCCTGCACAAAGAGGAGCACCTGCTAACTTGAATTCATTAGCCTTCTCCTTGAATCCTCTTTTGTTTCCCACTCCACTTCAAGACTCATTCCCAGTAGCCCCTTCGCGAAATCCTTCCCCTCCAAGTTCTCCTCCACCTAATATTCCTATGGATGGTGCTAATCCCCCTCTGAATAGAATGGATGCCATAGTTGCTGCCAGGTATGATCCCTTAATCCTACCCCATCCTATGAATCCTCTCCCTACTGGAGACTACTTGAAGTACATGCCCAAGTTCACCGGGGAAGGGGACATAACCGCAGAAGAGCACCTGGCTGCTTTCTACAGTTATGCAGACAACCTAAACATTGAAAATGAAGATGTCTGGATGAGAGTCTTCATCCAGAGCCTGGATGGCGAGGTGAGGAAGTGGTTTAGAGGATTGGCCCCTGGATCTATTGCTGGAATTGAATTCCTGGATAGTGTTTTCCTGAGGCAGTGGGGAGATAGGAAGGATTTCATGTATTACATGACATAGTTTGGGTATCTGAAGAAATTAGAAGGAGAGTTTGTCTCTGACTTCTCCAAAAGATTCAATAATATGTATAATAAGATTCCTGTAGAGATAAATCCCTCATAAGCCTCTGTCCAAATTTCCTATGCTGGTGCATTTGACCCTGATTTCTTCCTTTTATTGAGAGAAAGAAGAGCCACCTCCTTAGCCCAAATGCAAGATGCAGCCATAGAAGTGGAATCTAACATATTAGTAGCCAACAGATGGAGGAACAAAAAATCTGACGCAGACAGAAGAAAGGGAAAATTCGAAGCCTCAACTTTTGGCCCATCGGTGCCCCACACTCAAGTGGATGAATTGACCAAGATGATGAAGTTTTTGTCTGAAGAGATGGAGAGGTTGAAGGTGGAAAGGAGGCAAGTGCACAAGGGCCCTCAGGGTTCCAAAATCAAAGGGGGTTTCATAAGGCCAAACAATATCGCTCCCCTGACTATGCACAGAGAGAGGGGAAGAGACAGAGAAGACCAGAAAATTCAGGCCCCTCTTCAGAACAATTTTGTGACCGAAGAGGAAGAAGGGGAGACAGACGAACTTGATCCTAAAATCTATTGTTTCGTAGATACTCCTCCTTTTCCTCATCTCACTCAATCAGCATATGAGGAGTCTCTCGTGGACATTTAGCTAAATGAGTTGAGCAAAGGAGACAAGGCTAGCGGCACCCAAGGCAAGTATGATCTGAGGTCTAAGAAGAAGGCAGTAGCACTGGATGCTCCTGAGCAGTCTACTAGAACGAAGAGACCTACAAATAAAGTAGCAGACGGTCACAGAGGTAAGGAGCACCAACCCCTCACTCCCATAGTCCACCATCATGTTCCTGAAATAAGAGAATTTCCAAAGTTCACATCTTCCTTTAATTTCGAGCATGAGATTCAAAAAATCAGAATCCATGTGCCCCTAACCGAGCTGATTAAACATGAGGGGTTCAAAAAACATTTCTCTGAGATTCTACAGTCTGAGACCTCATGCCTTCCCACAGAATCCATAAATTTGCAAGATGAGAAGCCAGCCATCATCCTAGGTCCCATGGTAGAAGATAGAGATGATTCATCCCCTCCCTTCTATACCTCCCTGAACATACATGACAAGGTACTGCACAATTGCTTGATGGATTCAGGGGCATCTTATAACCTAATGCCCAAAACCATCATGGAAGAGTTAGGACTAGAAGTCACCCGAGCCTATCATGACCTCTATTCCTTTGACTCCAGGAGAGTTCAGTGTCTTGGAGTTATTAAAGACCTGGTTGTGACCTTGTTTCAGTTGCCCATGAAAAGTGTGGTCATGGATATTGTAGTGGTTGATGTCCCTCCCAAGTTCGGTATGCTATTGTCAAGATCTTGGATAAAAAGGCTGGGGGGAACTTTGCAGATGGACCTAACCTATGCTACTATCCCAGTGTTTGGGGGAGAACATAGGAGGCTATACAGAGAAGCCCAATTGGCCTATATAATCAGCGATGAAGCCAATCCCACCAACCATCCCATTTTTTCCTTGGACACTGATTTAGGTTCCAGTCTACTGCAGCTCACTCATGCTCCTGAGCCTCCTCTTAAGCTCAGAAAGCAGCCCACCACTCCTCTTGAATTCCCTCCTTCCATCACCCCCATATGGAAAATGTTTTTTGATGGAGCCTATTCCAGGGAAGGCGCTGGTGCTGGGGTGTTTTTTGTGGCACCATCTCAGGAGACTGTAGCCCTATCATATAAGCTGGAATTTGACACCACCAACAACATGGCAGAGTATGAAGCTCTTGTTCTGGGTATGAGGGTTGCAAAGGAAATGGGAATTAAAGAGATAGCAATATTTGGAGATGCTGAGTTGATTATCCAGCAGGTCAGAAATGCCTATCGTGCTAAAAATCCCCGGCTCAAGAATTACAGAAATGTGGTATGGGACCTAGTTGATAATTTCTTCTTGTCTTTTAACATTTCTTTCATTCCGAGGGAAGAAAATACTTCAGTCGATTCTTTAGCTGTCTTGGCTAGTTTGCTCGAATTTCCCCTGCCGCCTATGGTCAAACCTGATGTTGAAATAAAATATAGACCCTCTGTACCGAACAATGTCAAGCATTGGAAGGTATTTGAAGATGATCTGGAAATCGAGAAATTTCTCCAATATGTTGATGACTTTTCCATGTTGCACATAGATAAGGATCCTGACATGGAAGGCGACCATCACCCTGGGGAGTTTTCAAATAAAATTGCTAACCACCAGATTATTCAACTACCGAGCAATTACATTCCGAGAGGACTAATCATGTTAGAAAGATTGTTCGATGGGAATGATGTGGCAATAAAGGGTAGAGTTTCAGGTGATGATGCTGACACAGCTGAGTGCAACATAGGCACACCAGAGGAGCCTAAGTTTGTCAAGTTGTCAAGGAGTTTGACCAAGGAGCAGAGGGCCGAATATACTGAGCTAATGAGAGAGTTTGTTGTTGTGTTTGCATGGACCTACGAAGACCTCAAGACGTATGACACATATGTCATTGAGCACAAGATCCCACTGAAAGAAGAGGCTAATCCACTCAAGCAGAAGCTGAGACAGATAAATCCCATGTTGCTACCTGTCATGGAGAAAGAAGTGAAGAAACTGCTAGATGCCCAAATCATTGTCCCCTTGAGATATTCTGATTGGGTGGCCAATTTGGTCTTGATAAGAAAGAAAAGTGGGGAAATCAGACTCTGTGTTGATTTCAGGAACCTGAACAGGAGCTCAAGGAAAGACAATTATCCCCTCCCCAACATGGAACACATATTGTAGAAGGTCACTCGTGCAGCTAGAATATCCATGATTGATGGCTTTTCTAGCTATAATCAGATATCAGTCATGCCTGAGGACAGAGAAAAAACAGCCTTCACCACTCCTTGGGGAACATTCATGTATGCTAAAATGCCTTCGGATTGATGAATGCAGGAGCAACCTTTCAGCAGGCCATGGACATAGCCTTCATCGGGGAGAAGGACCAGTTTGTGGTTATCTATCTAGATGACATCACGGTCTTCTCCAGGACAGATAAGGAGCATTGCTTCCATTTGAAGAAATTTTTCCTGAAGTGTCGGACGTTTGGCCTATCGTTAAACCCCAAGAAATCTTTGTTTTCCATGAAGGAGGGGAAGCTATTAGGCCATATAGTATCAGCAGAGGGAGTGAAAATTGATCCTAGTAGGGTAGAGGCGATTCAGACCTTGTCACTTCCCAGATCTAAGAAGGAAGTTCAGGCCTTTTTGGGGAAGATAAATTTTCTGAGGAGATTCGTCTCAAATTTCGTTGAATTGGTGAAACGCATCACAGCCATGCTCAGGAAGGGAAATGAAGTGAAATGGACTGTTGAACCCAGGGAATATTTTGTCCAAATAAAGAGGGCGTTAACTGAGGCCCTTGTACTAATCAGTCCTAATTATTCCAAAAGTTTCCTGATTTTTTCTTTTGCTTCCTGTGATACAGTAGCAGCAGTCTTGTTGCAGAGAAATGAGGAAGGGCGAGAACAGCCCATTGCCTTCTTTAGCAAGGCGTTGAGAGATGCAGAACTCCGGTATGAGATCATGGAGAAGCAGGCCTATGCCTTAGTGAAAGCTCTCAAAGCTTTCAGAGTTTATGTCTTGCACTCAAGGATCACTGCATATGTTCCTTCGGCCTCTGTGAAGGATATTCTTATACAGCCTGACATAGATGGAAGAAGATGCAAGTGGATTGCCAAAATTCTAGAGTTCAATCTGGAGATTAAGCCCACCAAGTTGATAAAGGGGCAGGGTTTAGCCAAGCTGCTAGCTGAATCCAATTGCAAAGCCTTGGGGATTAGTCTCATCAACACCTGTTCAGAAAATCCGCAAGTCAAATCATCCAATAAGGATTCTCATAGTGCCTTATCCCTAGCAGCATGCCCCTGGTACAAGGATGTCTTGTATTTTTTGCAAGAATTGAAGCCTCCTGATGGATTGGGAAAAAGAAAGGCAAGAGCTTTAAAGCTCAAAGCAGACAGATATTGTCTCATTGGCCAAGACTTGTACTGGAAAGATCCTCTAGGGGTACTTTTGAGGTGTCTGGACCCACAAGAAGCCCAGAAGGTTATGTTCGATTTCCATAACGGTATTTGCAACGGCCATTATTTGTGGAAGACCACGGCTCATAAGATCCTCCGGGCGGGATATTATTGGCCCACTTTATTCCCTGATGTCTGCAAAGAAATCAGAGTGTGCCTCAAATGCCAAAAATTCTCAGGAAAGTTGCAGCTCAAATCTCTGCCATTAAAGCCTGTAGCAGTTTCAGCACCCTTTCAGCAGTGGGGATTGGAATTCATTGGAGAAATTCATCCTCCCTCAAGTGGCCAGCAAAGATGGATCCTCACTGCGACAGACTATTTCACCAAGTGGATAGAGGTTGTCCCCACCAGAAGCACTTCTCACAAAGTAATTATCAGCTTCCTGGAGGACATCTTAGCCAGATTTGGTTGCCCCAGCAGAATTTTCACTGACAACGCCCACCCCTTCAGGTCTAAGCCTCTAGTCAAGTTCTGTGAATAGTATGAGATCTCACTAATTAACTCTACTCCCTATTATCCTCAAGGAAATGGATTGGCGAAATCTTCCAATAAAAGTCTGATCAAGCTCATCAAAAGGCTACTAGAAGACAATAAAAGGGCCTGGTATTCCAAGCTCAAATTTTCTCTATAGGCTGATCAAGTGACAATGAAAAGGTCCCTCGGCATCTCGCCTTTCCAACTTGTTTATGGAACAAAAGTCGTTTTCCCTACTCAACTCGCCTTATCTGTGGCGAAATTCCTCTAGGACCTTGAAGGAGAGCCTGATGATATGGTCAGAAGGATTCATCAGATGATGGAAGTGCAGCAGATCAGAGATCAGGTCATGAACAGAGCCTACAATCATCGGCAGAAGATCAAGCAGGCTTTTGACAGGAAGAGTAGAAAGAAAGAATTCGAGCAGGGTGATTTGGTGCTCAAATGGGATGCACCCAGGCAGGACAGGGGCAAGCACAGTAAGTTTGATGCCCTCTGGTTTGGGCCTTTCAAGATCCTTGAAGTATTTTCAAACAACACTTACAGGTTGCGGGATCTGGAAGGCAAAGAAGTTTTTAATGGCCCAGTAAATGGGAATTTCTTGAAAAAATGTTTTTTGTGAGCCGCAGTCGGCTCTTTTGTTTTTGTAAATATTGTTTTTTATTTCCAGCTTAATAAATGACTCCATATCCCGACATCAAGGCACTAAGTCTGCAAAAAGAGTCCTTAGAGCATCACAGGGATGACTCTATCCCCCATGGAGCCTAATGTTAGCGACATTTCTTGTAAAGGGGGGTAAAATGTGAAGGAATGGGTAGAAAACCCACTTGTCCTAAGTTTGGGGTGCAAATTCATCTGTGTTTAAATGAAAATCAAATCTGGATGGTAGGGATTTGAGTGCCCAGATCAACGGCGCACATTGGATTCCGGAGCCCCCCCGCCTTTCTACCTTTAAGCGGAGGGGGGGGCGGTCCGGAATCGAGGGCGCACCTCTTCAACGATCATGATCAGCACACCCGGATCAATGGTGCATGAGGCAATTATGGAGCCCCCCCCGCCTTTCTACCTTTAATAGGAAGGGGGGGGTCTGGAATCAAGGGCGCACCTCTTCAACGATCACGATCAGCGTGCCCGGATCAACGGTGCACAAGCGGTCCTGTCCTTCTTGGCTACTCTGCTCTTAACCAACGTGGGCCCCTTTCTTGCCATGTCATCTTTTATACCATCCTCTCCCTTGCCATCTGTTATTCACTTGACCGTGAGATGAGGCTCGCTCCCTTTAGCCCTTCCTCATCCTCTGATTCATGTCTATCTCCCCTCCTTCCATCCATGTGGTCTCTTCCCTGTATATCATCATCCACTCACCATCTGCCATGTGTCCCACTCCATTCCACATCATCCTCCCATTAATAACAAGCCCATTATATCTCATCTTCTGCTCCCTCGGCATGTTGCCTTCCGCCGTGTGTCTTCCCCTGTCACCTCTCTCACACCTCATCACTTCATATCTCACCCTCGTAGTTATGGCACCACCATTCCCATTATATGCCCCATCCTTCGCATTGACCTCCACGCATATTCATCAAGCCGTTCAGTTATTCCAGGAGGCAGCGCGAGGAGTCTTTCACGTCCCAAAGGTGTTGAGTCAGTCGGGCCATTCTCGATCCCAATGAAGCAGTTATTAAGGTAGTTGGTGGTGGTTAGACATCATTTCCTCCATAATGGGAAAGTCCGGTGACGAATTAAGAGCACGACGATTTTCCTACGGAACTGTCAGAAGTCCGATTGCGTCTGCCATAGGTGCACGATCATTCAGATACTGCAGGTGCAGATTGTCAGAAGCCATGTAGATGCAATGTGTTTAATGCAGCATCTTGGTTCTGTTGTTGTATTTGTATCTAGTATGTGTAGGTGTTTTCGCCATTTTTGTATCTATCGATGGTAGAGCGGAGCTCCCGACTGTAATGTTTTAACAACCATTCTAGTTCCCTGGTTGTGCACCTATATCTGAGATTTCTTGTTTTATGACAAACAGTTTTTCTTCTTCACCTATGTTTTTGTGTCACGCTAGAGAGTTCATGATCGAATGCTTCGCATGAATTGTTGCAGTTATGTTATGATAAAGGATTTGTTGTTGCATTACTGTTTTCTCTGGTCTTCTGCGTTTGAATGTAAGAAGATCTTGCCTTTGGACGTTTTCTTCTCACAGTCTGTTACGAACCTGACGTTTATAACAGACCCCTGCAATATCCTTATACAAGTCTTCCCCCTACTCACCCTTATTACATCTCATTGTTTGGAGATTATCTAAGACCTCACTTGCCCATGCATGCCTGGCCTATTTTCAGAGTTGAAATGATGTTGTCCTGAGTTTGCCTCCATTTGATCATCCATTTTATAAACAAATCGTGACATTAAACTGATGGGTGTCGGGCTCTGCTCCTATCGCAATCGAGGAGTGACTTCCAACGCTAACATCTACCATAGAGGGCATCAAAAGGGCTCATATTCAATGACTCTTCATAGCCATTGTTATAAGCAAACTATACCAGTGGTAGGTAGTCTTCCCACTTCTTGGGTTGATGCATTACATGCATCCTTAACATGTCCTCTAGCACTTGTTTTACCCTCTCTGTCTACCCATCATTTTGAGGGTGATAGGTTGTACTAAATAGAAATTTAGTTTCAAAACCAGCGAACAGAGATTTCCAAAAATTTGAACTAAATTTTGTATCTCTGTCGGATATGATTTCCTTGGGCATGCCATGCAGTCTAAATTTTTACTTCATGAAAATACTGGCAATATCTATTGCTTTGAAAGTTTATTTGACGGGAATAAAGTGATCATCCTTTCTCATTTTTTCCACAACTACCATAATGGCATCGTTCTGCTTGGTTGATTTTGGTAATCCTATGATGAAATCCATGGAGATGGTTTCCCATTTCCATTCTGGGATTGGTAGGGGTTGCAACAACCCTATCAGATGTCAACATTTTTCTTTAACCTATTGACATTCTATACATTTAGCTAAGCAATATTTTATGTCCCTTTTCATTCCTGGCCAATAAAACAGTTTCCCAATGGTTGTGATCATCTTATGATAACCAGGATGACCAGTTTATGGAATTTTATGTAGTTCATCCATTATGAACATCTTCAAGTCGTCGCAATTTGGAATATACCACCTAACTTTGTAAGTTAGCAGACCATCATTCAACATTTGATAGCCCTCATACTTCATCCATGTGGGCTCTTGCTCTAGGTATGATTTCACCGTCTTAAAAAATGCATATGTTTCTTGTGCACTTTTGACTATCTCCTTAACGTCTGTTTCACAGGTGCTTACAACTGCCAAGTTAATCACTTTCATACTTCTACTAAGGGCATCATCCACCCTATTTTATTTTCCTATAATATGTTTGATTTCAAAATCAAACTCACTGAGGAGAGCCATCCACCTAGATTGTCTAGCATTAAGTTTTGGTTGATCAAACAAATATCTCAACCCACTATGGTCTGTCATAAGCACAAATCTTCTACATATGAGGTAATGCCTCCATATTTCTAAAGCATGTACTATGGCATCCAATTTCAAATCGTGGGTCACATAATTGATTTCATTCTCATTCAATTTTCTGGATTCGTAGCAAATCACATGTCATTCTTGCATGAGGACTCCTACGAGCCCTTCCTTGCAAGCATATGTACACACAAGGAAGTATTTGTTTGGGTCTACAATATTCATCACAAGCGCATTAGTTAGAAGGTATTTCATCTCTTTTAATCTCTTTCCACATTCTGATGTCCAAATGAATTTAACTCCCTTTTCTGAAGGGAGGTGATTGGGAAACCAAACTTGGAAAATCCATTTATGAACCTTCTATAGTATCCTGCTAGGCCCATAAAAGATATGATGTCATATACATATTTTGGGGTAGGCCAATCCATAATGGATTTGATCTTGTCAAGATCAACTACCACTCCTTCTTCATAAATAGCATGGCCTAATTAATGGACTTATTTTTGGAAAAAGTCACACTTACTAAACTTAGCATAGAGTTGATGTTCTCTTAGCACTTGAGGCACTATCTTGAGATGTTCTTCATGTTCTTCCATATTCTTAGAATAGATTAGGATATCATCAATGAAAACCAACACAAATATGTCCAAGAACTTACTGAGTAAATTATTCATTAAGCACATAATAGCGGTTGGTGCATTGGTAAGCCCAAATAGCACAACCACAAATTCATAGTGCCCATATCTTGTCCTAAAGGTTTTTTTGTGGATGTCTTCATGTTTAATTCGGACTTGAAGGTATTAGTACCACAAGTCAATATTGGAGAAAATTGTAGAACCCCTTAATTGGTCAAATAAGTCATCCATTCTTGGAAAATGATACTTATTCTTAATGGTCATCTTATTGAGTTGTTTATAGTCTATGCACAACCTGCATGTGCCATCCTTCTTCTTCAAAAACAAATTTGGTGCTCCCCAAGGAGACACACTAGGCCGAATGTAACCTTTGTATAA
>JZKD02S0308371.1:98920-115046 GCA_000966675.3 Picea glauca
TTTTTATTTTATTTAATCTTTTATTAAATGTTGATACCTAATATATAGGCCCAATATTTTTATTATGTCTCACCTGTCGTTTAAAAAGGCTTAGGTTCTCCTGAATAAATTCCAGGAACCTATTTATAGATTTCTCTTGGCGCTTGATATAATGTTGAAGCATGATAAATTAAGTAATTAATTTACTTACGCACCTCGTTTAATGTTGAGTTGTGACCACTTAAGAATTAGACCATCGTGCGCCATGAATAACGTTGATGTATGATGAGATGTGTTGATAATTTACTCTTGCGTCCATTAAATTGATGTATGATTGATTGAGTAGATAGATTTTGTTGCGCCATGAAATAAATCAATAGTTTATTCTTGCGCAATGAATATTTATTGATTAATTTATTAGTTTACTTGCGCCATGAATTTAATATTGATGTATGACTAGTTAAGTATTTAGACATCCTTGCACCTTGAAAATAAGGTTGAGAATACTCTTGCACCATTTATTATGTTGACGTATGATTGTTAAAGTTTATGTACTATCGTGTCATTTATTTTGATGTGTAAATGATTAAGTAATTGGATTTAATACGCCTTGCAATAATGTCGACGTAAAAACGATTTAGTAATTAGGTAATCTTGTGTCTTGAAATTAAATGGTGTTGTATGATTTCCTAACTGAATAGATTAATTGCAAGCATTGATTGGTGTTGGTTTATGTTTAATTCGGAATTTGGATCGCGCACGCACCCAGTGATAATGTTGATTATTGATCGATTAAATGGTTGATTAATCACGTGCGTTGAAGTAAAGTAGGTGTTTGCTTTTACGCCTTCAAAATAAAATAAAGTTGAATACTTTGTGCATTATTTTATGTCATTGTATGATTGATTTAGTACTTAAATTATCTTGCACCTTGGAATTTATGTCATGTGCGATCGGTTATTAGAACACTATTGCATCATTGATTATCATTGATGTGGTTGATATAGCTAGTTGGTTTTTGGACTTGATTGTCTTAGTGGGATGTAGACACCTCCTTGTTCCTCAAAACAATATCCAACCCTAAAACCTTAAATGGTCAAAATCAATCGGATGAATCCTAGGCTTGAGCGTTGCTTATGTATCTTGGAGGTCCTAACCTTGCAGGGTAGGTTGGGTGGGTAGTTATTTATGTCATATTTATGTTATATTTATGTTATGTTTATGTTATCCTTGTATTATCATTAGGTTATCTTTATGTTATCTTTATGTTAACTTTATGCGATCAGTTGAATGATTAAAAGTATTGATTATTCCAGTTGAACGTGATGAGTTGATATTGCATTGCCATTTATGATGCTTGTTCATTATGTGTCGTTATCTAGTGTAATGATGTGTTGATTTTGTGTCGTTACTAATTATGTTGATGCATTGGTTGTGATGTTATTGATTACAGCGATGTGTCGCTTGTAATTCTTTAATTATAATGTCATCGATTATGCGTTGCTTTAATTATGTGTTGATGTTAATTCCTAATGCTTAAAAAAAAATATTTACCTATTGTTCTTCACTTTTCTTAGTCGTAACGGAGGGATCGTTACATATGGTATCAAAGTGGGTTCAACCACGTGACTTGGGATCATTACACCTTCCACTGTATCAAACACTTGATTAATAACTTATCGTTAACTAAATTGAATTGTGTCCCTGTAGGTCATCATGGTTAGAGGATGTCGTGGAGGTAGACGAAGTGTTGCTAGGGGAGGAGGTGTGACGCCTCCAGTAGAATCCACGTGAGAGGGGTCTAACCCCCAAGGAGAAGAACAAGTCATTGGACAAGAGCAGATTGTTGTGGGGGATGTGGTTAGGTTGATGAGGTCCTTTCATAGGATGTCAGAGGCCTTGATTAACTTTTTAGATAGATATGATGCTAGGGTGCTTGTACCCCCTGAGGGTCCACAACGTGCCCTAACCGGTACTGGCAGCATTCACAGAGAACTCGAGAAGGTCAAGTTTCTCGAGTTCTTGGGTTCCACGGATGGTGCAGCCACCGAGGCATGGTTGGAGAACATGGTGATGTGCTCCTCACTTCACGACACCTCCAACATGAAAGTCCGCATGGAAATATTTCAGCTGAACGAGAGCATTCTTCTATGGTGGAAGATGCTTCTGCCATAACTGAACATGGTCGTCGAAGACATGTCATGGGAATTGTTCGAGGAGAGATTTCAGGAGAGGTATTTGTCAGAGGAATTCATTGGGTGCCAACTCAATGAGTTCGATGCCTTACGACAGGGTCGTCATATGGTGCCCGAGTATGAGGCTCATTTAATGGAACTACTTAGGTATGCTCCACATTTGAACATCGAGAAGCTCAAGGTCAATAAGTTTTTGTTCGGCCTTAACATTAGCATTTGTGTTAATGTGAGGATCATAATGCCTCAAACGTTGCACGATGCAGTCCAAAAGGCCCCCATAGCTGAGGAAGAGCCGATTAGCGGGAGTCAGGGCAGGACTTCTGCGAGACCAACAGGACAGACGACATCTAGTGTGCATCTGCATCAGACACCAGCTAAACATTCATCAGGGTATTGAGGTACTCTGAGAGGATCCACGTTCACAAAACCACAACGATCGACGCCTCAGTAGCATACTCCCTACAGAGGACCACAGCACCAACAACATCGTCATCTGCACCAGCAATAGTTTAGGCATGTTCAGTAGAACATATTAGGGTTTTAGGCTGGAGGGCCATCAACTTCTACTTCGGGGACCAGGAGTACTAGACCGAAGACCGGATGTTGGACATGTGGATAGCCACATTACCAATGAGACTATCTGGTTGAGAGGGTCGAATTTGTTGGATCAATTGGACACACTACCGTTGGATATTTGGGAAATTCCCATCGGATTCATGCAGCAGTGAATAACCTCTAGGCCGAGCACCAGTCTACTGTGCTCGAGACATCAGGTACCATCGTTGACCAGACCTTTAGTATTTTTATAGATCTTGGTGTTATAGAGAGATTTATTTATAGTGCAGCAATAAAAATAATTAAGGTAAAGGCAGTCGAACAAGACGAGTTTAGCTACATGTAAATGGCTTCAGGAGCCAAGAAGAAAGTTGGAGGAAAGGTTACGGATTGTAGCTTCAACCTGGGATATTTTGTGATGAAGGCCAACCTATACGTCACGATCTTAGGATCTTATGACGTCGTGATTTGTATGGACTGGTTGGAATCACATGATGTGATACTCAACTGTATGATGAAACAGTTGAGTTTGACCAATGATGAGGGGCAGAGATGAGTGATTTTAGAAAGAAACCAGGGAGTTTCCCTAAGGTTAATTTCTTCCCTACAACTACTGAAGAGCATGCGCAAAGGATGCAAGCTATTTGCAATCTTAGCATTGAACGACAAGGGCATGGCGGAAGGATTAGAAAACCTTCCGGTAGTACGAAAGTTTGCAGACATGTTCCCAAAAGAGTTACCAAGTTTGTCGCCCAAAAGAGAGCTAGAATTTACCATAGACTTAAAACCTGGAACTGAACTGATAGAAAGAACGTCTTATCAGATGTCGACCCCTCAGTTACAGGAGTTGAAATGCAACTGAAGGAATTGTTGGACCTAGAACTTATACGTTCAAGTGTGTCACCTTGGGGTGTGCATGTTATTTTCATACAGAAGAAGGATGGGTCGTGGAGACTCTGTATTAACTACCGTCAATTGAACAAGGCAACGATCAAGAACCAGTATTTGTTGCCAAGAATAGATGATTTTTTTGATCAAATGAAGGGCACGACGATGTTTTCAAAGATTGACTTGAGATCAGTATATCACCAGTTACCGATCAAAGAGGAATACATTCCTAAGACCACATTCAAGACGAGGTTCAGGCATTACAAGTTTACTGTTTTTCCATTTGGACTGACAAACGCCCCAGGGGTATTCACGAGCTTGATGAATGGGGTGTTCCGAAAATACTTGGAAAATTTTGTTCAAGTATTCATTGATGACATATTGATATATTCTTAGATGACAGAAGAACATGATGAACATTTACACTTGGTACTATAGTGTTTATGAGAGAACAAATTATACGGGAAACTGTCGAAATACTCTTTTTATCAATCGAGGATTCATTACTTAGGACATGCTATCTTTGGCGAAGACATCACTATGGATCTAGCAAAAGTAGAGGCTATTATGGAATGGAATGCGCCGAAAAATGTACTAGAAGTATGTAGATTCATGGGTTTAGCTGGATATTACCGACAGTTCGTCGAAGGTTTTTCGAAGATAGCAAATCCGATTACGGAATTGCAGAAGAAAAACAAGAAGTTTGTATGGACTGAGAAATGTGCGGAAGCATTTCTAAGGCTCAAGGATTTGTTGAAAATCATGTCGATACTAAAATTCCCTGACATGGATGAGGACTTCTTGGTATGCACAGAAGCATCCAAGGAAGGCTTAGGCGGAGTCTTGATGCAAGATGGTCGAGTGATCGCTTACATATCAAGGAAATTAAGAAAGCATGAAGAGAACTACGCGATGCATGATTTGGATTTATTGGCCATTGTGTATGCCCTAAGAGTGTGGAGACAGTACCTGATTGGATGGAAATTCAAACTAAAGACAAACCAATGTGGTTTGCAACACATTTTTATGCAAGGTGAATTGAACGCATGACAAAGGCATTGGTCAAAACTACTTAGCGAGTACGATTTTGAGATTATGTTCATAAAAGGAATAGTGAACAGAGTGGCAGATGCATTGAGTCAGAGACCACGCATATTTTCGATGGTACCTCTTCAGATGAATCTTCGAGAAACAATTCTAACTTTACAGTGAGACAATGACGGGTATAAAGAGGTTAAGGAAAATATTGGCCAAGACACCATGTTGGTACCAAAGTTTGATGGATTTACATTTGACAAAGATGGATTAATGAGGTATAATAACTGGATTTGCGTACCGCCTAACAACGATTTGAGAAGTTTGATCTTAAACGAATCTCATAGAGCAGTGTACATGGCTCATCCAGGAGTCATGAAGATGAGGGAAGACCTTAATCCCTTATTCTTATGGAAAGGAATGAAGGTGGACATAGTTAGCTACATGGAAATATGTCTACAATGTCAGCAAGTTAAGGCTGAACATAGACATTTGGCTAGATTACTACAGCCACACACTATTTCGGAATCGAAATGGGAGGTCATTTCGATAGAATTTATTGTGGGATTGTCGTTGACGGCAAGGAGGTACGACTTGATTTTCATGGTGGTTGACACTCTGACGAAGAGTGCACATTTTATCCATGTGTGTACAACGTATCAGGTGCGAGACATAGCTAGATTTTTTATCAGCAACATTGTGAGATTGCATGGCGTGCCTGAAATGATCATATTCGATCGAGGATCGGTGTTTATAGGACGATTTTGGACTAGTTTCCAAGAGGACTTGGGAACCCAACTTAACTTTAGTATAGTGTATCACTCGAAGACATACGGGTATACAGAAAGAATGAACCAAATATTGGAGGATATGTTGCGTATGTATGTGATGGACAAACGGAAGCATTGGGAAGAGTTCTTGCCACTGGTAGAGTTTGCATACAACAACAACTATCAAAGCACCATTAAGATGGCACCATTTGAGTTTCTTTTTGGATGACCATGTCAGACACCTTTGATCGAGGATCGACTTGAGGATAGGGTCCTGGTATGAACAAAAGAGATCAAGGAAATGGAAGACTGAATGCAAACAATAAGATGAAGGATTAAAGAAGAGCAAGATTGGGAGAAGAGTTATGTCGATGTGCATCATGTTGACCACCGTAGTTATGAAGTTGGTGATCGAGTCTTCTTGCGAGTGAAACCGCACAAGATTTCGATCAAGTTTGGAAAGGGTGCTAAACTCTCTCCTAGGTTTGTGGGACCTTTCGAAGTTGTGGAAAAGAAAGGGCTCGTGGGCTATCGACTAGCCTTGCCTGATTCTTTGAGGCGTATGCACGATGTTTTTCATGTATCTGTTTTGAGACACTATGTTAGTGATCCTACACATGTGATTGACATGAGTTCCTTGCAGGTTTCGAATTAGGGTGAAATCATGGTGGAGCCAATCCACATTATGGACCATCGCATTCGACAACTACTTCGTCGAAAAGTCGATCAGGCTAAGATCCAATGGGACAATTATAGTCCACACTCGGCTACTTGGGAGGACGCATATGATATGCACCAGCAATTTCCATATTTGTTTGATAGTTATAAATTTAGATATTGTCATATGATTTATTTACTACATATATATACTGTGAAACTTCGGGGTGAATTTTAAAACAAGAGGGGGTGTATGTAACATCCCTCTCTTGCGAGCACATGTTATTGACTTATTCTTTGAGGGCACTTGCGTGCAAGTGATCCAGTTTTAGTATATGGTTGTGTGTTCACTTATGGATTCTTATGATGATGTTGATGGATTATGATGCTATGTTATTGGATATCTATGTATTGACATATGATATTGACTAGTTTCCCCTGAGTGTGTAGGACACTTGACAGATTGAGGATGTCGAGGGCATCAATGGACCTCCTTTGACTCTGGATTGAGTCAGGGAGTGGATTTTATTGGTTTGAGTATTTTATTTATGCATATGTGACATATGATCGATTATATTATGATGTTGTTTATGGATATCTGACAGTGTTTCGTTGATGGATGTAGGTTGACGATTGCTTTCTAATGTGAATCACATAAGGAGTAAAGGGGCCATGAACATCAAACAGATATTGAGGGAGAGGTGTGGAAACAGCCCTGTCATAACCTAATAGCACTCTCGTTGTGGCTCGAACTATAGGTTAACTATTACCTAGTTTAAGAGATCCATAATGTCATGAGGGAAGAATGAGACAATCGCTCACAAAGATTCTAACGGGCGTGCAATAAGTTAGGGTCCTTATTTCTTATAGGCCCTTATTCTCTCATAAGGTCACATGAATGGAGTATTGACTCCAAGGGTTGGACAACTACCAAAACCATTCAAAGGCAAGTGGCACCCTTGGAGCACGTAGTGCGTCTTGAAAGGAACGTCATGTAATTTGAATCAAAGGCAAGTGGCACCCTTGGAGCACGGAGTGCATCTTGAAGGACACGTCGTGGTATTTTAAAAAAAAAAAGTCAATGAATCTAAGTGTCCTAGAAAACTTGAGCAAGTGTTTAACCATATAAAATCTTGAGCACCTGTCGAATTAATTAATTGATTAATTAATTAACTAAAGAATGAATTTATTAAGCATAATCTGTAAGGGTCTAGGCATTTGCAAATAAAGATTTAACTAAGCCTAAGTCTAAGTGAGTGAGAAGACTAAAAACTAAATTTTTAAATTAAATGATGAGGGGATGAAATAAATCAAATTAAGAAAAAATGAAAATAAAAATAAATCCAAAGGAGTGATTAATACACTTGTGCAAGTAAATACCAAATTAGAAAGTAAAATGAGAAAGGAATAAAGCATAAAAGTTGTGTAAGCATATAAAGGTATCTAGAGTCTAGTCTAACTAGAGAACATTCTTATTTTAACTCAACTCAGTTTTAGAAAGGTGTCAGTCATTAAAGGGGAAATAAAGGTGATAAAGGGACAACTAGGAGTGATTTTAGGAGCGCTTTTAGGATGGGTGAGGGAAATTGACATTTAATTTAATTAAATTGTGGATTTATTTGTGCAACTAAGGGAACAAGTGACAAGTGTATGGGGGGAATAAATCCTAATTAAATTTTTAAAAAATAAATTAAATGTGCAAATGGCATGTTGTCAATAAAGAAATTATATAAAATAAATGGATAAGAGGAGGAATGGATCACACAGGTTATGAGTAAGGTTATGTTGCAGAAATTCTGATTGGTTTTACTTGTAAGAGTTGGCATACCCAGCTCGAGAGAGAGAGAGAGAGAGTGGTGGCTCTACCTTGTGAGGCGAGCTGAGAGCTAGAGGATTCTGATTGTGGGGGTGTGTGGCCCCTTTGCAGCTCGAGGGGATAAGGGGGAAGAAGAGTACCCCTAGCGTTGGTTGGGAGGTAACGGTGAAGTCTCAGCAGTTAGCAAGCGGACGAAGGAAGGGAACGTTCGTCACCAAGGATCGTTATCAAGCCTATCTTCATTGGTCATAGAATTTTCATTTGATTTGCAATGTATTAAGTGTTTATTGTATATATATATTGGGGGTAATCTCTGCGTTATTGATTTCTGGATTGAGATTTCATTAAGGTTTTACCTCTGCATTTTGATTCTGGAGTGGTTTTTCCTTTCTTCTCTTTTTTTTTCCCCAAGGATTTCGCCTAGATTAGATTTCCCTCATGGTGTTGTATGTCCCTTAAATCATCTATGGTTATTGCATTTAAATTTCACCCTTTCTCCTGGTTTTTTCTTCTGTCCTCTTCTTGTTGCAGCGATAATTCACCCAACCATGGGTTCACTCCTGGTGCTTATCCCTTGATTTACTATGTGATTCATAAACCTCCCTCAGCGAAATCGTAAAGGGTGTTCCTCTGCATTTGAGGTAGTCACTTGCCCAGTAAACCCTTGTTCTCTGTGAATTTTATGGGTACTATATCCCTACGATTTTTACTTTCAATATCTTTCTGTTTGGCATGCATTCTCTGCAAATGTTATGGTTACTTTATCCCTGTGGTTTTCCTTTCAAGATCTCTGTGGTGGGCATGCATTCTCTGCGAATTTTTGTGGGTACTATATCCTTATGATTTTCCTTTCAAGATCTTTGTGTTTGGAATGCATTATCTGTGAATGTTATGGTTTCTATATCCCTGCAATTTTCCTTTTAAGATCTCTGTGTTGGGCATGCATTCTTTGCGAATTTTTGGGGGTATTATATCCTTGTGATTTTCCTTTCAAGATATGTGTGTTTGGCAAGCATTCTTTGTGAATTTTATGGGTATTATATACCAGCAATTTTACCACTTATTACTCAGCGATTTTACCACTCATTACTCAGCTATTTTACCACTTGTTACTCAACAATTTTACCACTTATTACTCAGCGATTTTTACAACTTATTACTCAGCGATTTTACTACTTATTACTCAACGATTTTACCACTTATTACTCAGTGATTTTACCACTTATTACTCAGTGATTCTTCCTTTATTACTCAGTGATTTTACCTTAAAATTATTCTCCTTTGCTAGTGATTTTATACATCTTCAATCTCTGTGTTTTTCAAACCATTTTGCCCAAAAATCGTGTCCCTCTTAGCGTTTAATTTTGAATCATCTCTATGTATGGCATTTGAATTTTGCCCAGATTTGGAGTTTCCTCCCGGTAGTGTTTACCTTGTGTTTCAGCTAATTTATCTCTGTGTTTATTTTACTTCTTATTCTCTGTGATTTTCCTTAAAGGGGGACTGCGCTTTCCTTATCTGTAGTTGGGTTTTTTCCCCTTTTGATGCCATATATTTCTCTTCTGTTAAGTGGTGTAATTGATATCTGATATATATAGTTGTATTATATTTTTTTGTTTTATTAAATGTTTTATTTAATGTTTTATTAAATGTTGATACCTGATATATATGCCCAATATTTTTATTATGTCTCACGTGTCGTTTAAAAAGGCTTAGGTCCTCCTGAATAAATTTGAGGAACCTAACTATAGATTCCTCTTGGCGCTTAATATAATGTTGAAGCGTGACAAATCAAGTAATTAATTTACTTGCGTGCCTCGATTAACGTTGAGGTGTGGCCACTTAAGAATTAGACCATCGTGTGCCATGTATAACGTTGATGTATGGCAAGATGTGTTAATAATTTACTCTTGCATCCATTAAATTGATGCTTGATTGATTGAATAGATATATTTTGTTGGGCCATCAAATAAATCGATAGTTTACTCTTGCGCAATGAATATTTAATGATTGATGAATGATTAAGTTATTGGTTTACTTGTGTCATGAATTTAATATTGATGTATGTGTTAGTTGTGAAGCCTGATTATCTTCCTAATTCAGAGGTATTTTTCTTCAACCATGTTTATACCCCATGAAGACTTTACACCTTGGAAGAATGTACACTCCTCCACACGGGGGAGTGCAGAGGGGGGTTACCCCTCTACAGGGTACAGGGGCTAGCGGGCCCTTGACGTGGGTTCCGGGGTGAAGCCCCCAAAGGAAAAATTGCCTTGTAAATGTATATTGTAATTTCATTGTAAATCTAGACCATTCATTATAAGGTCACATATATAACGGTAGAAGTTACGTTAGGGTTTTTTTCCCTAGAAGGTAACCCTCTTTTATGAGGGAAATGTATTGCGGCTATGGATCATTACGAATATTTTATTTTGAGATAGGAGATTGTGAGAAAAAGAAGAGGAAGTTACAACGGATTTGTTGTTGGTTTTATCCCTTCATTTGTTGGATAATAATAAACGAAGGACCTGGCAATTTCTCCAATGGACGTAGCCCACATTGGGTGAACCATGTATATATGTGTCTCTATTGTATTGTGTATCTTATGTGTTTTATTTCCGCATTTGTTTTATTTTATTGCTCTGTGATCCTACTTTTCAAACAACTGGTATCAGAGCGAAAGGTAAGTCGCAGGAAAAGAGGGTTCCTGTTTCGAGTGGGAGCAATGGTGGAAGATGGAAAGTTTAGGGTCGAGAAATTTAACGACCAAAACTACAAGTTATGGAAGATTATTTATATTAGAAGGATATATTCCTACCATTGGGTGGAATATCAAAGAAGTCAATGACCATGAAGGACGATAAATGGGAGGTTCTTGACATAAAGGCACTAGGAATGATACGGCTAAGCCTGGAAGTGTTGGTGGCTTTCAATATTTTGAAAGAAAAGACAATGAAGGATTTGATGGACACACTGGATAAACTGTATGAAAAACCCTTGGTGTCCAATAAGGTATTTCTAATGAAGAGATATTTAATATGAAGATGTCAGAAGATGGGTCTGTTGCAGATCATTTAAATGAATTTAATACAGTTACTAATCACCTAAGTTCTGTAAAAGTGGACTTTGATGATGAGGTCAGGGCTCTTCTAATCTTGTGCTCATTGCTAGAAATTTGGAATGGATTGGTCATGGCTACAAGCAACTATATGTCTCTAATTCAAACACTTTAAAATTTGATGATGTTTTTGGTGTTATCCTTAGTGAGGAAATGCGACGAAAAATCGAAGGTGAGACATCAGGTAATGCGTTAAACATGGAAAACAAGGGAAGACAAAAGGATAGAGGAAAGGGCTCAGGGAAACGCAGGAATTCTAGGAAGGGCAGATCAAAATCCAGATTTGGAAAGATAGGGTGTTGGAATTGTGGGAAGAAAGACTACAGAGCTCCAAAGAAACAAAGAGATGGACAACAAGAGAAAAATCAGGAAGCAAATGTAACAGGTGATGTGTTACAAGATCATTTGATTCTTTCTATAGATAATATTTATCAGTCTTGGGTAGTATATTCAGGGGATTCATTTCATGCCACACCCCATAGGAAACATTTTCTAGATTATGTTCAAGGTGATTTTGGACAGGTTCATTTGGGTGATAATGCACCATGCAAAATTGTTGGAATGGGAAAGGTAAAAATAAAGCAAAGCAATAGAAACCAATGGTTGTTGAAAGAGGTAAGACATGTTCCAGATCTAAGGAAAAATCTAATTTCAATAGGGCAATTGGAAAGTGAAGTGTGTATATCCATATTTACAGATAAGGTATGGAAGGTCACCAAAGGATCATTGGTGAATGAAAAAAGGAGAGAAAGTAGGTACATTTTATTTATGTGCTGGAAATACTCACTCTTCTATCTCTTTAGCTTCTACAAGAGTCGATACATCACTATGGAATCATAGGCTTGGACACATGAGTGAGAAATGGATGCAGATACTTCACAAAATAAATTTGTTATCAGATCTTAAACAAATTGATTTGGATTTCTGTGAGCATTGTGTTTATGGAAAACAGAAGAGAGTCAGATTTCTCAGAGTCGGAAAAGAAAAGAAGAGTGAAATCTTGGAGCTTGTGCATACAGATGTATGGGGACCAGCTCGGGTATCATCTCTTGGTGTCTCTCATTATTATGTTACTTTTATTGATGATGCAACTAGAAAAACTTGGGTTTATTGCATTCGACAAAAATTTGATGTTTTTGGTACTTTTAAGAAATGGAAAGCTTTGGTAAAGAATGAGATAGGAAAAAGGTTGAAGTGTCTCAGATCAAACAATGGAGGTGAATATTGTAGCAAGGAGTTTAATGATTATTGTTCATACCATGGGATTCATAGAGAGAAGACACTTCCAAGAACACCACAAGAAAATGGTGTGTCAGAAAGGATGAATAGGACAATCATGGAGCGTGCAAGGAGTATGAGATTGCATACTAATTTTCCCTTACAGTTCTAGGCAGATATTGTAGATATTGTTGTTTACTTAATAAACAAAGGACCTTCAAGTTCTTTGGATAGTATAATTCCAGAGGAGGAATGGACAGGTAAAAAGGTAAACTATTCCTTTTTGAAGACTTTCGGTTGTGAATCATTTGTCCATATTGATAAATAAAATAGAACAAAGCTTGAGGAAAAATCCAAGAAGTGTACCTTTATTGGATACAGTGGTAATGATTTTGGTTATCGCTTATGGGATTATGAAAATAACAAAATCATTAGGATTAGAGATGGCATATTCAATGAGAAGGTCATGTACAAATATCAGTTGTAGGGAAAGAAACGAGAAAAAAGAAAAAACAGAATACACAGTGTTTGATGAGATCAATGAAAAAGAAATTCCAAAGGAACCATAAAATCAAAAAGTACAACAACGGGAGAAGCAGGTACCTCAAACTCCTGCAAGTGTTGTTAGAAGATCTACCAAGTTAAGTAGACCCCCTGAACGATACTCTCCTTCATTGTATTATTTATTGTTGGCTAATTCTAGTGAACCAGAATGTTATGAAGAGGAAATGTTGGTAGACACTAAAAAGAATTGGGAGAAAGGCATGAGAGAGGAAATGGATTCCTTGGTAAATAACCATACTTGGGATTTGGTTCATTTTCCTACAGGAAAAAGGGTTTACAAGTTAAAGGAAGAAGATGGAGGCAAAAAGTGGTACAAGGCTAGACTTGTTGTAAAGGGGTTTGCACAAAAGAAAGGTATAGATTTTCATGAAATATTTTCTCCTGTTGTTAAAATTACTTCAATTAAGACTATTTTAAGTCTTGTGGTAGTAAAAGATTTTCATCTTGAACAGTTAGATGTAAAAACAGCTTTTCTCCATGGGGATTTGGAGGAAGAGATTTATATGCAGCAGCCACAGGGGTATGAGGTCAAAGGAGAGGAGAATTTGGTATGTAGGTTGAAGAAGAGCTTGTTCGGCCTAAAGTAAGCTCCAAGGCAGTGGTATTTGAAGTTTGACAGGTTTATGACAGAACAAGGTTATAGTAGATGTTATTCTAATCACTGTGTTTATTTTAAAAGGCTAGAAAATGGAATCTATATTATCTTGCTATTGTATGTAGATGACATGCTTGTTGCAGGGTTTAATATGCAAGATATAAATGTGCTCAAGAAGAAATTAGCTAATTCATTTGCGATGAAGGATTTCGATGCTGCAAAGAAAATCCTTGGTATGAGAATAACAAGAGATAGGAAAAATCACAAATTGGCATTGTCTCAAGGTGAGTACATAGAGAAGGTGTTGGAGAGGTTTAGAATGCATAATGTAAAACCAATTAGTACACCTTTGGCCATCCATTTCAAATTAACTAAGGAAATGTGTCCCAAGACACGGGAGGAGATAAAATACATGTCCAGGGTCTCCATCAACAAATGTCAGCTTGATGTATGTGATGGTTTGCACAAGACGAGATATTGCACATGCAGTGGGATTTGTGAGAAGATATATGAAAAATCAAGGTAAAGAACATTGGGAGGCAGTAAAGTGGATTCTCAAGTGTTTGAGAGGTACTTCTACTCATGCATTATGTTTTGGCAGTTCAGAAAATGTTCTACAGTGATATATTGATTCAGATATAGCAAGTGATAAAGATAGCAGGAGGAGTACCACAGGTTATGTTTTTACTATTGGTGGAACAACAATAAGTTGGATTTCAAAACTGCAAAAGTTTGTTGCACTTTCAACTACAGAGGCAGAGTATGTTGTTGCTATAGAGGCTAGTAAAGATATAATTTGGTTACAGAGGTTTATGGAGGAACTGGGAAAGAAGAAGGAGAATAACAGGTTGTATTGTGGTAGTGAGATTGACATTCATATTGCAAATAACTCAGCCTTCCATTAGAATACTAAGAATATACAGCTCAGGTACCATTTCATATGATATGTCTTGGAAGATGGACATTTGAAGTTGGAAAATATACACACTAGCCATAATCCTGCAGACATGTTAACTAAGCGAGTAAGCAGGGAGAAACTAAGTTTCTGCTCAATTTCAGCTGGTCTTCAAGCATGAAGATGAAGATGAGAAGTTTTCCAGGTCCAAGAAGGTTCATATTCCAGCAGATACAACAGAAATGGAGTTGTTGAGATTAGTATCCAAGTGGGAGATTGTTGGTTGTGGAGCCTGATTATCTTCCTGATTCAGAGGTATTTGTTTTCAGTCGTGTTTATACCCCGTGAAGACTTTACACCTCAGAAGAATGTACACCCATCCATGCAAGGGATTGCTCTATGGGCAAGCAAGCCCCCAACGGGGGTTTGGGGGACAGCGTTCCCTGATGGGGGTTTGGGGGTGAAGCCCCCGAAGGAAAATTTTCCTTGTAAATGTATATTGTAATTTCATTGTAAATCTAGACCGTTCATTATAAGGTCGCAAATCTGACGATAGAAGTTACGTTAGGGTTTTTTTCCTAGAAGGCAACCCTCTTTTATGAGGGAAATGTATTGCGGCTATGGATCATTGTGAATATTGTATTCTGAGATAGGAGACTGTGAGAAAAAGAAGAGGAATTTACAGCGGGTTTGTTGTAGGTTGTATCCCTTCATTTGTTGGATAATAATAAAGGAAGGACCTGGAAATTTATCTAGTTTTTATCGGACTAATCGGTAGGTGCGGAAACTAACTGATCTCCCTAGATCCACCTAGATCTAGAACAAAACACACCAGAACATGACGCTTTCCTTAAGTTTTAAATATTGAATTTACTAACTAAAGAGGGATGGGTGACATACCATTTAAATGTCGCTTCCTCTCGCCATCGCCATCCTAGCTCCATTCCAACGCGCATACAATGATGATCCTGTAGAAGAAAGCGACCAACCAAAGTGATACTAATAACATAAACTCAATATAAACCTATGTATGTGATCAAGGAATCATACAATAAAACACAACAAGCTTTATAGGAAAGAATCATATTATTGTAGCATATTAAATGTGAAAGAAAGATTACAACCATGGCCTTGATGTCGTAAGGTCCCTTCCAACCGTCCTTCATTCCCCACACACTTTCACTCCAATAATTCTGAGAGCATAGATCTGATGATATTCACAATCTATCTTGACAAAGCAAATCTCGAAGCCACTCCAACCAAGCTAATAATTCCAAGCCAACCAAAGATAACAAGCTCAAGAACCCCTTCTCCATGAGAGCTCCTCTCCTTTTATAATTTGAAGAGAATAAGGTGAGGAGGTTAGGATGATCCCACTAAATCATGAAAGCAAGTAAGATCCAAACCATTCGGATGCCACCTCACCATGGAAGTTTCTTCTTCTAGAATATTCGATAAAATGCTCATTTTTCCCACACGTAAGCATTCTCGCACCCTGCTTATAGTGCAACCTGCGAACTGTTCACACCCTAGCTATGATGCAGCCTGTGAGAATCAGGCATTCTTTCACCCTAATACATAGGTAGCCTACGAACTTCCTTTTTAATAAGGTTTTTACATAGGAAAATGAAACTTCTTTTCTCAGGAAAAGTTCTTCTCCCTTCTCTCTTTAGGAACTCAGGCCACTGACCCCTTTGAAGGCAACAGATAGGTTTACATCATTAATGGTTATAGGGATGATGAAAATAATTTGTAACAGAGAGCCCCCCAAAGTATGAAGTTAGAACAGAGTGATAGCTGAAATACTTTGTCGAGTGTGTGTAGGGAACAAGGAACAGTCG
>JZKD02S0308371.1:119437-134059 GCA_000966675.3 Picea glauca
ATTTCGATGAAAGCTATGCTACGAGAAGGAGAAAACATTTATCATTCCCATATGCACGATGTCCCAAAATATATTAAACCCATCAATATCAAGATTCTCAAGAAATGAGAAAAGGTATTGAACACAAATGCACGATTCATGCGCCCCCCCCCCGGCCATGAGGGGGAAAATTTTTCATAATTTAAGATCAAAAAATGCCAAGAATCATGCAATTTCGCTACGTCAAATGCAAGGAAGCCCCCAATCTAATATAAAGAAAGAAATTAAATCTTTTTGTTTCAAAAATTTCACTAAAAGAAATAATGAACTTTCTTAAAACAAAGAAACCCAAACTAAAAGTTTTCTTTTAAAGTGAACTATTTAGAAGAAATATGATCTTTCTCCAAACAATTCTAAAGAAAACACATGCTTTGTAATTGAAAGACACTCAAAGCAAGAGACTAATCCTTCAAAACCAAACAAAGCAAAAGTAGCTAAAAGAAACTCAAAGGATGTCAAGCAGACTGTAAACAGATCAATATAGGCTTTAAAATCTCAATCTAGCTGATCAAAGCAAAACTGGGTCATCAAAAGATGACAAGACCCAATCCAAAAAGTTTACAAACAAGTTCGCAGCCTAGCAGTATATTACAATGCGAGAATTAGGTATTCTAGCAGGCTATACATTGGTAGGGTGCGAGAAGTTCGCACTGAACCTAACAGTAGGGTGCGAACTCAATGATTCTCGCAGTCCACAGACAGGTACAATGCGAGAATGTCTATAATCAAAGAAAATTTTGAAAAAGGACAGGGAATCTAAGTGAACTTCTAGATCCAAAGAGTTTGGATGGATGTCCCACTGACTCATAAACTAGAAAACAAGCAATCAAAGGAAGGGAAACTAGACTAACTAGGAAACAATTCGATCCCTAGTGGAGTCGCCAATTTTGTTATCGGACTAATCGGTAGGTGCGGAAACTAACTGATCTCCCTAGATCCACCTAGATCTAGAACAAAACACACCAGAACATGACGCTTTCCTTAAGTTTTAAATATTGAATTTACTAACTAAAGAGGGATGGGTGACATACCACTTAAATGTCGCTTCCTCTTGCCATCACCATCCTAGCTCTGTTCCAATGCTCATACAATGATGATCCTGCAGAAGAACGCGACCAACCAAAGTGATACTAATAGCATAAACTCAATATAAACCTGTGTATGTGATCAAGGAATCATACAATAAAACACAACAAGCTTTATAGGAAAGAATCATATTACGGTATCATATTAAATGTGAAATAAAGATTACAACCATAGCCTTGATGTCGTAAGGTCCCTTCCAACCATCCTTCGTTCCCCACACACTTTCACTCCAATAATTCTGAGAGCATAGATCTGATGATATTCACAATATATCTTGACAAAGCAAATCTCGAAGCCACTCCAACCAAGCTAATAATTCCAAGCCAACCAAAGCTAACAAGCTCAAGAACCCCTTCTCCATGAGAGCTCCTCTCCTTTTATAAGTTGAAGAGGATAAGGTGAGGAGGTTAGGATGATCCCACTAAATCATGAAAGCAAGTAAGATCCAAACCATTCGGATCCCACCTCACCATGGAAGTTTCTCCTTCTAGAATATTCGAGAAAATGCTCGTTTTTCCCACGTGTAAGCATTCTCGCACCCTGCTTATAGTGAAACCTGCGAGTTGTTCGCACCCTAGCTATGGTGCAGCCTACGAGAATCAGGCATTCTTGCACCCTAATACATAGGCAGCTTGTGAACTTCCTTTTTAATAAGGTTTTTACACAGGAAAATGCAACTTCTTTTCTCAGGAAAAGTTCTTCTCCCTTCTCTCTTTAGGAACTCAGGCCACTGACCACTCTGAAGGCAACAGATAGGTTTACATCATTAACGGTCATAGTGATGAAGAAAATAATGTGTAACACTAGTGGACGTAGCCCACACTGGGTGAACCACATATATTTGTTTCTCTATTATATTGTGTATCTTCTGTGTTTTATTTCTGCATTTATTTTATTTTATTGCTCTGCGATCTTGTTTTTCTAACAGTATGACTAGTTAAGTAGTTAGACATCCTTGCGCCATGAAAATAAGGTTGAGAATACTCTTGCACCATTTATTATGTTGATGTATGATTGTTATATTTTATGTACTCTTGTGTCATTTATTGTTGATGTGTAAATGATTAAGTAATTGGATTTAATGTGTCTTTCAATAATGTCGACGTAAAAATGATTTAGTAATTAGATTATCTTGCGTCTTGAAATTAAATGGTGTTGTATGATTTGCTAACTGAATAGATTAATTGTGTGCATTGATTGGTGTTGGTTTATGTTTAATTCGTAATTTGGAACACATGTGCACCCAGAGATAATGTTGATTATTGATGGGTTAAATGGTTGATTAATCGTGTGCCTTGAAGTAAAGTAGATGTTTGCTTTGGCACCTTGAAAATAAAATAAAGTTGAATGCTCATGCCTTATCTTATGTCGTTGTATGATTGATTTAGTACTTAAATTATCTTGCACCTTGGAATTTATGTGATGTGCAATCGGTTATTAGAACACTATTGTATCATTGATTATCGTTGATGTGGTTGATATAGCTAGTTGGTTCTTGGACTTGAATGTGTTAGTGGGATGTAGACACCTCCCTATTCCTCAGAAGAGTCATCGACCTTGAGACCTTAAATGGTCAAAATCAATCGGATGAATCCTAAGCTTGAGTGTTGTTTATGTGTCTTGGAGGTCCTAACCTTGCAAGGTAGGTTGGGCAGGTAGTTCTTTATTTCATATGTATGTTATGTTTGTGTTATATTTATGTTATCTTTATGCTATCCTTGTGCTATCATTAGGTTATATTTATAATATATTTATGTCAACTTTATGCAATGAGTTGAACGATTAAAAGTATTGATTATTCAAGTTGAATGCAATGAGTTGATCTTGCATCGCCATTTATGATGCTTGTTCATTATGTCTCGTTATCTAACGTAATGATGTGTTCATTTTGTGTCATTGCTAATTATGTTGATGTGTTGGTTGCAACGTTATTGATTACGATGATGTTTCACTTGTAATTATTTAATTATGATGTCGTCGATTATGCGTTGCTTGAATTATGTGTTGATGCTAATTCCTAATGCTTTAAAAAAAAGATATTTACCTATTGTGTTTTGATTTTCTTAGTCATGACAGAAGGGTCATTACAAAATGGAGAATGAAGGAGTATCCCTAGGTGAATTATTTACAAAGGTTATAGGTAATGACATGGCCTCCGCGTTCCAAGACTTCATACCATTAAGTGCACCCAAGTCATCCCAAGAAGGAAGCAGGGTTAACTTACCTAACCTCCTCCACCGTCATTTATCAAATCGCATTAATGGAGAAGGAGAGGCATTGAAACCCCTCTTTCCTACCACCATTCTCAAGCATGTAGGCATAGTTGGCCTCTTAACAACACCCTCCTCCAAAGGTGCCCTCATTCTTCTCTTGTCATGTGCATTTCAATTCATCTCTCACAACACCTTCAGATACTAAAAAAGTAAGAAAACTGAAGACCATCGTGTTCACTACCTAATGACATAATATACTCAACAACCTCTATGCATTGTTGAATCTATAGGGTACTCCATAAACCAACAAATTCACACCAAAATTGTGCTCGTATACCTCTTCTAGAAAATTCTTCACTGACTAGTTGCAAATGAAGGATGTTCCACCAAACCATAGGCTCTTTGTTACACCTAGTCTTTCTATAACATAGACCACCCCTAATATGAGGTTATCAATATACAATGGAAAAGTCATATTGATAAGCTCTAGTCTCTCTCACTTAGCCCAATTTCCAAAATTCACAAGTAAATAAAATTGGCACTACAATTATCCCACTCAAACAGCCCCTCTTCCCCTCTCAACCTATACAAAACAAAGGATGGAATCCCCTTCTCTGCTAAATAGTCCCTCAAGCTATCCCACTCCCTATAGTGCTCCAACACAAGCTGGCCAAAGAATATCTACTACTAGGATCCCAAGGATTTTCGGCTATAAATTATTTTATTTTATTTTTATCTCAGCAAACACCCACAAACTCAATCATATTTTTCTCATAATATCATGTCTATAATTCTTCATAATTTTATGGCTATAAAAGTATCGCAGCTTAAGCTTATATTAGAATAGTCAAGGAATAAATGGACAATTATGGACAAGAACCCCTTGCATGACAAAAATCATAGAATATATTTGCATGTTAAAGAGATAGCATGTGCCTACATAGGAAGTACGCATATCTCACTTTGGAAACTAATCCCAAGGTTTAATAATAACAATAAATTAAAGTTTAAGGAACTTAGAATAGCAATAAAATAATATTATTTCCTCTCCACCCTTGAGCACCCTCTTTCCTTCCCCTCTCATGGACTCATAGCCCCCTATTCTTTGTCATTCTTCTTATGCACCCATTAATATATTTGTATATTTATATTGCAGTTCAATGTACAAATTACAAGACACATATGGTATGGCTTATGTCCATTTCATCATATACATATACAATAATAATCTAGGGGTCAAAATTGGGGTATCACGGCTAAAGAAGGTGAATTTGATAGAAATATCTAGGAAACATCCATCGGATTACCAATCACTCGGTATCCATTGTAGAATTCCATGTGCTTCTTCTTTGTGATTATGTCTTCTACATTTTCAACGATTTCCAACCTGTTAAGAATAGGATCACGAAGCAATAATAAAAACAAATCAAGAATGAATGTGGAAATAAAACATAGAAGAACACGATACAAGAGAGACATTGTTATGTGTGGTTCACTCGATATGAACTACATCCACAAATAAACAACCAATCCTTTATTTATTCCTTCCATCAAAATGAAGGTATAACACCTTAAACACATCCGTTGCAACCTCCTCTTCACTCTCTCACAGCCTCCTCTCTCAAACACACAATACTCTCTCTCATTGTTGTTTTAACTTCACCATTGCAGTACAATATATATGATCCTACAGCATCCAAAATCCCTAATCCATTGAGTTGGATTAGATTACAACCTTAATTCCTTAACGGCAATTAGAAAACCATGGGTCGGAAAACCCTGTGCAGAAACCACCCAAAAAAAATTGTTTGGGGGCTCAGCCCCACCCCCTGCTATACTCGACGCAACATAACAGCACATGGGGCTAATCGTGCAAAAAATATAACACAAACCCCCACCAGGGACTGTGATCCAAGTGTGGCTAAAACAAGACCTCTGAATCAGAAAGATAATCACGATCCACAACCAGAAATCTCCCACTTGGAGACTGATTATAGCAACTCCATTGGTACTACACATGTTGGATTATGCTCCAACTTTAGACCTAGAAAGTTTTTCATCTTCACCATCATGTTTGAAGGCCAACTGAAACTGAGAAGCAACTCAGTTTATCCCCAATTACTACCTTCGTTAACATGTCTGCAGGATTCTAGCTAGTGTGTATATTTTCCAGCTTCAATTGTCCATCTTCCAAAACTAATCATATAAAATGGTACCTAAAATGTATATGTTTAGTCCTACAATGGAAGACTTAGTTCTTTGCAAGATGAATGGAACTCTGGTTATTATTGTACAACATGCCATTATTCTGCTTCTTTCCCAATTCCTCCATAAACCTCTATAACCAAATCATATCTTTATTAGCCTATGTAGCAGCAACATACTATGCTTCCATTGTTGAAAGTGAAACAACCTTTTGCAATTTCAAAATCCAACTTATTGTTGTTCTACCTACAGTAAAAACATACCATGTGTGCTCATTTTGCTATCTATATCACCTACCATATCTAAATCATCATGAACCTCCAAAACATAATGCATGAGTAGTAGTACCTCTCAAATACCTGAGAATCCACATTAGTGTCTTCCAATGCTATTTACCTGGATTGTTCATATACTTTCTCACAACTCTAACTACATGAAAAATATTTGGTCGTGTGCACAACATCGCATACATCAATATGTCAATTTTCAATGAGTACGGAACCTTGGACATGTAGTCTGTTTGCTCTTGTGTCTTGGGACACATCTCCTTAGTCAATTTGAAATGGTTGGCCAAAGGTGTACTAACTAGTTTTGCATCATATATTTTAAATATTTCCAACACCGTCTCTATGTACTCACCCTAAGACAATGTCAATTTGTGATTTTCCATGTCTCTTGTTATTCTCATACCAAGGATTTTCTTTGCAGCACCCAAATCCTTTATCACAAATGAATTAGCTAGCACATTTATATCCTACATTTTAGACCCTACAACAAGCATGTCATATACATACAATAACAAGATAATATAGTTGTCATTATCTAGTCTCTTAAAATAAACACAATGGTCAAAATGTCATCTACTATCACCTTGTTATGTCATATACCTATCAAATTTAAAACACCAGAGCCTTGAAGTTTGTTTTAGGCCATACAATCTCTTCTTCAACCTACATACTAATTTATCCTTCCCTTTTACCTCATACCCATGTGGTTGTTGCATATAAATCTCTTCCTCCAAATTCCAATAGAGAAAAGTTGTATTTACATCTAACTTTTCAAGATGCAAATCTTCTACTACCACTAGACTTAAAATAGTTCTGAGTGAAGTCATTTTAACAATAGGAGAAAATATGTCATCAAAACCTATACCTTTCTTTTGTGCAAACCCCATTACAACAAGTCTGGCCTTGTACCTCCTTTTACCTCCATCTTCTTCCTTCAACTTGTATGCCCATTTATTTTTCAATGCTCTTTTACCTATAGGAAATTGAACCAAGTCCCAAGTTTGGTTATGTATCAAGGAATCCATATCCTCTTTCATGTCTTGCTCCCATGTCTTTCTAATTTCTACCTTCACTGCTTCTTCATATCTTTCTAGTTCACTAGAATCAGTCAAAAATAAATAATATAGTGAAGAAGAGTATCATTCATGGGGTCTACTTAACCTGGTAAATATTCGAACAACACTTGCAGGAGTTTGAGGTACTTTTTTTTGTTGTTGTTGTTGAACATTTTGATTTTCTGGCACCTCTGGAATTTCATTTTCTATGATTTCATCAAGCATTATGTATTGTCTGTTTGTCTTTTCCTATTTCTTTCCCTCCTACTGATTTTTGTAAATGACCTTCTCATTGAATAGCACATATTTACTCTTAATGATTTTGTGATTTTCATAATCTCATAAGTGATAACCAAAATCATTAAATCCATATCCAATAAAAGTACACTTCTTGTATTTTGTCTCAAGATTTGTTCTATTTTCTCTATCAATATGGACAAATGCTTCACAACTGAAAGTCCTCAAAATGAGTAGTTTACCTTTTTACATGTCCATGCCTCCTCTAGAATTCTGCCATTCAAGGAACTTGAAGGCCCTCTATTTATCAAGTAAACAACAGTATCTGTAGTGTCTACCCAAAACTATAAGGGCAATCATGCATGTAATCTCATGCTCCTTGCACGCTCCATGATACAGTGATGTTTGTCCTTTTTGACGCACCATTTTCTTGTGGTGTTCTTGGAATTGTCTTNATTTATTTTATTTTATTGCTCTGCGATCTTGTTTTTCTAACAGTATGACTAGTTAAGTAGTTAGACATCCTTGCGCCATGAAAATAAGGTTGAGAATACTCTTGCACCATTTATTATGTTGATGTATGATTGTTATATTTTATGTACTCTTGTGTCATTTATTGTTGATGTGTAAATGATTAAGTAATTGGATTTAATGTGTCTTTCAATAATGTCGACGTAAAAATGATTTAGTAATTAGATTATCTTGCGTCTTGAAATTAAATGGTGTTGTATGATTTGCTAACTGAATAGATTAATTGTGTGCATTGATTGGTGTTGGTTTATGTTTAATTCGTAATTTGGAACACATGTGCACCCAGAGATAATGTTGATTATTGATGGGTTAAATGGTTGATTAATCGTGTGCCTTGAAGTAAAGTAGATGTTTGCTTTGGCACCTTGAAAATAAAATAAAGTTGAATGCTCATGCCTTATCTTATGTCGTTGTATGATTGATTTAGTACTTAAATTATCTTGCACCTTGGAATTTATGTGATGTGCAATCGGTTATTAGAACACTATTGTATCATTGATTATCGTTGATGTGGTTGATATAGCTAGTTGGTTCTTGGACTTGAATGTGTTAGTGGGATGTAGACACCTCCCTATTCCTCAGAAGAGTCATCGACCTTGAGACCTTAAATGGTCAAAATCAATCGGATGAATCCTAAGCTTGAGTGTTGCTTATGTGTCTTGGAGGTCCTAACCTTGCAAGGTAGGTTGGGCAGGTAGTTCTTTATGTCATATGTATGTTATCTTTGTGTTATATTTATGTTATCTTTATGTTATCCTTGTGCTATCATTAGGTTATATTTATAATATATTTATGTCAACTTTATGTGATGATTTGAACGATTAAAAGTATTGATTATTCAAGTTGAATGCAATGAGTTGATCTTGCATCGCCATTTATGATGCTTGTTCATTATGTGTCGTTATCTAACGTAATGATGTGTTGATTTTGTGTTGTTGCTAATTATGTTGATGTGTTGGTTGCAACGTTATTGATTACGATGATGTTTCGCATGTAATTATTTAATTATGATGTCGTCGATTATGTGTTGCTTGAATTATGTGTTGATGCTTATTCCTAATGCTTTAAAAAAAAGATATTTACCTATTGTGCTTTGCTTTTCTTAGTCATAACAAAAGGGTCATTACAAAATGGAGAATGAAGGAGTATCCCTAGGTGAATTATTTGCAAAGGTTATAGGTAAGGACATGGCCTACGCATTCCAAGACTTCATACCATTAAGTGCACCCAAGTCATCCCAAGAAGGAAGCAGGGTTGGCCTCTTAACAACACCCTCCTCCAAAGGTGCCCTCATTCTTCTCTTGTCATGTGCATTTCAATTCATCTCTCACAACACCTTCAGATACTAAAAAAGTAAGAAAATTGAAGACCATCGTGTTCACTACCTAATGACATAATATACTCAACAACCTCTATGCATTGTTGAATCTATAGGGTACTCCATAAACCAACAAATTCACACCAAAATTGTGCTCGTATACCTCTTCTAGAAAATTCTTCACTGACTAGTTGCAAATGAAGGATGTTCCACCAAACCATAGGCTCTTTGTTACACCTAGTCTTTCTATAACATAGACCACCCCTAATATGAGGTTATCAATATACAATGGAAAAGTCATATTGATAAGCTCTAGTCTCTCTCACTTAGCCCAATTTCCAAAATTCACAAGTAAATAAAATTGGCACTACAATTATCCCACTCAAACAGCCCCTCTTCCCCTCTCAACCTATACAAAACAAAGGATGGAATCCCCTTCTCTGCTAAATAGTCCCTCAAGCTATCCCACTCCCTATAGTGCTCCAACACAAGCTGGCCAAAGAATATCTACTACTAGGATCCCAAGGATTTTCGGCTATAAATTATTTTATTTTATTTTTATCTCAGCAAACACCCACAAACTCAATCATATTTTTCTCATAATATCATGTCTATAATTCTTCATAATTTTATGGCTATAAAAGTATCGCAGCTTAAGCTTATATTAGAATAGTCAAGGAATAAATGGACAATTATGGACAAGAACCCCTTGCATGACAAAAATCATAGAATATATTTGCATGTTAAAGAGATAGCATGTGCCTACATAGGAAGTACGCATATCTCACTTTGGAAACTAATCCCAAGGTTTAATAATAACAATAAATTAAAGTTTAAGGAACTTAGAATAGCAATAAAATAATATTATTTCCTCTCCACCCTTGAGCACCCTCTTTCCTTCCCCTCTCATGGACTCATAGCCCCCTATTCTTTGTCATTCTTCTTATGCACCCATTAATATATTTGTATATTTATATTGCAGTTCAATGTACAAATTACAAGACACATATGGTATGGCTTATGTCCATTTCATCATATACATATACAATAATAATCTAGGGGTCAAAATTGGGGTATCACGGCTAAAGAAGGTGAATTTGATAGAAATATCTAGGAAACATCCATCGGATTACCAATCACTCGGTATCCATTGTAGAATTCCATGTGCTTCTTCTTTGTGATTATGTCTTCTACATTTTCAACGATTTCCAACCTGTTAAGAATAGGATCACGAAGCAATAATAAAAACAAATCAAGAATGAATGTGGAAATAAAACATAGAAGAACACGATACAAGAGAGACATTGTTATGTGTGGTTCACTCGATATGAACTACATCCACAAATAAACAACCAATCCTTTATTTATTCCTTCCATCAAAATGAAGGTATAACACCTTAAACACATCCGTTGCAACCTCCTCTTCACTCTCTCACAGCCTCCTCTCTCAAACACACAATACTCTCTCTCATTGTTGTTTTAACTTCACCATTGCAGTACAATATATATGATCCTACAGCATCCAAAATCCCTAATCCATTGAGTTGGATTAGATTACAACCTTAATTCCTTAACGGCAATTAGAAAACCATGGGTCGGAAAACCCTGTGCAGAAACCACCCAAAAAAAATTGTTTGGGGGCTCAGCCCCACCCCCTGCTATACTCGACGCAACATAACAGCACATGGGGCTAATCGTGCAAAAAATATAACACAAACCCCCACCAGGGACTGTGATCCAAGTGTGGCTAAAACAAGACCTCTGAATCAGAAAGATAATCACGATCCACAACCAGAAATCTCCCACTTGGAGACTGATTATAGCAACTCCATTGGTACTACACATGTTGGATTATGCTCCAACTTTAGACCTAGAAAGTTTTTCATCTTCACCATCATGTTTGAAGGCCAACTGAAACTGAGAAGCAACTCAGTTTATCCCCAATTACTACCTTCGTTAACATGTCTGCAGGATTCTAGCTAGTGTGTATATTTTCCAGCTTCAATTGTCCATCTTCCAAAACTAATCATATAAAATGGTACCTAAAATGTATATGTTTAGTCCTACAATGGAAGACTTAGTTCTTTGCAAGATGAATGGAACTCTGGTTATTATTGTACAACATGCCATTATTCTGCTTCTTTCCCAATTCCTCCATAAACCTCTATAACCAAATCATATCTTTATTAGCCTATGTAGCAGCAACATACTATGCTTCCATTGTTGAAAGTGAAACAACCTTTTGCAATTTCAAAATCCAACTTATTGTTGTTCTACCTACAGTAAAAACATACCATGTGTGCTCATTTTGCTATCTATATCACCTACCATATCTAAATCATCATGAACCTCCAAAACATAATGCATGAGTAGTAGTACCTCTCAAATACCTGAGAATCCACATTAGTGTCTTCCAATGCTATTTACCTGGATTGTTCATATACTTTCTCACAACTCTAACTACATGAAAAATATTTGGTCGTGTGCACAACATCGCATACATCAATATGTCAATTTTCAATGAGTACGGAACCTTGGACATGTAGTCTGTTTGCTCTTGTGTCTTGGGACACATCTCCTTAGTCAATTTGAAATGGTTGGCCAAAGGTGTACTAACTAGTTTTGCATCATATATTTTAAATATTTCCAACACCGTCTCTATGTACTCACCCTAAGACAATGTCAATTTGTGATTTTCCATGTCTCTTGTTATTCTCATACCAAGGATTTTCTTTGCAGCACCCAAATCCTTTATCACAAATGAATTAGCTAGCACATTTATATCCTACATTTTAGACCCTACAACAAGCATGTCATATACATACAATAACAAGATAATATAGTTGTCATTATCTAGTCTCTTAAAATAAACACAATGGTCAAAATGTCATCTACTATCACCTTGTTATGTCATATACCTATCAAATTTAAAACACCAGAGCCTTGAAGTTTGTTTTAGGCCATACAATCTCTTCTTCAACCTACATACTAATTTATCCTTCCCTTTTACCTCATACCCATGTGGTTGTTGCATATAAATCTCTTCCTCCAAATTCCAATAGAGAAAAGTTGTATTTACATCTAACTTTTCAAGATGCAAATCTTCTACTACCACTAGACTTAAAATAGTTCTGAGTGAAGTCATTTTAACAATAGGAGAAAATATGTCATCAAAACCTATACCTTTCTTTTGTGCAAACCCCATTACAACAAGTCTGGCCTTGTACCTCCTTTTACCTCCATCTTCTTCCTTCAACTTGTATGCCCATTTATTTTTCAATGCTCTTTTACCTATAGGAAATTGAACCAAGTCCCAAGTTTGGTTATGTATCAAGGAATCCATATCCTCTTTCATGTCTTGCTCCCATGTCTTTCTAATTTCTACCTTCACTGCTTCTTCATATCTTTCTAGTTCACTAGAATCAGTCAAAAATAAATAATATAGTGAAGAAGAGTATCATTCATGGGGTCTACTTAACCTGGTAAATATTCGAACAACACTTGCAGGAGTTTGAGGTACTTTTTTTTGTTGTTGTTGTTGAACATTTTGATTTTCTGGCACCTCTGGAATTTCATTTTCTATGATTTCATCAAGCATTATGTATTGTCTGTTTGTCTTTTCCTATTTCTTTCCCTCCTACTGATTTTTGTAAATGACCTTCTCATTGAATAGCACATATTTACTCTTAATGATTTTGTGATTTTCATAATCTCATAAGTGATAACCAAAATCATTAAATCCATATCCAATAAAAGTACACTTCTTGTATTTTGTCTCAAGATTTGTTCTATTTTCTCTATCAATATGGACAAATGCTTCACAACTGAAAGTCCTCAAAATGAGTAGTTTACCTTTTTACATGTCCATGCCTCCTCTAGAATTCTGCCATTCAAGGAACTTGAAGGCCCTCTATTTATCAAGTAAACAACAGTATCTGTAGTGTCTACCCAAAACTATAAGGGCAATCATGCATGTAATCTCATGCTCCTTGCACGCTCCATGATACAGTGATGTTTGTCCTTTTTGACGCACCATTTTCTTGTGGTGTTCTTGGAATTGTCTTTTCTCTATGAATCTCATGGTATGAACAGTGACTATCAAACTTCTTTCTACAGTATTCGCTTCCATTTTCTAATCTTAGAAACTTCAACTTATTTCATGTCTCATTCTCAACCAAAGCTTTCCATTTCTTAAAATATTAAAAACATCAAAAAAAAATTGAATACAATAAACCCAATTTTTCTAGTCGCACCATCAATAAAAGTAACATAATAATAAGAGCCACCAAGGGATGATACATGCGCCATTCCCCATACATTTGTATGCAAAAGCTCTAACTTTTCACTCTTTGTTTTCTTCTCAACTCTGAGAGATTTGACTCTCTTTTGTTTCCATAAATGCTCACGGAATTCCAAATCAATCTACTTCAAATCTGGCAACAAATTCCTTCAGTGGATAATTGCATCCCCTTCTCACTCATGTTCCCAATCCTATGATGCCATATTGTTGTATATGCTCTTGTAGAAACTAAAGAAATATAAGAATCAACATTACCAGTACATAAATAAAATGTACTTTCTTTCTCTCCTTTTTCTATTATTAGTGATCCTTTAGTGACCTTCCACAAATTGTTTGTAAATGTAATTGTACAACCTTCTCTTTCCAACTACCCTAGTTAAATCGAGAACGTGCTTCACCTCTTTCAGCAACCATTGGTTTCCATTCTATATTTTTATTTGTATCTAACCATTTCCAACAATTTTACATTGTTTATCATCACCCAAATAAATATGTCCAAAATCACCTTGAGCATAGTCTTGAAAATACTTCTTATTGGGTGTGGCATGAAATGAAGCCCATGAAATCTACCACCCAAGAATCAATAATATTATCTAATAAAACTATTAAATCATCTTGAAACACATCACCTGCTATATTTGCTTCTTGATCACTCTATTGTTGTCCATCTCCTTGTTTTCCTTTTCTAGACCAATGGTCTCTCTTCAGGTGTCCTTTCTTCTTGCAATGCCAGCACTCTAGCTTCCTTATGGATTTGGATCTTCCCTTCTTAGACTTCCCATGATTCCCTGAGATCTTTCCTCTCTCCCTTTGTCTTCCCCTTTTTTGCACAGTCAAAGCATTACCTGATGCCTCACTTAAGTTTTTTTGTCGCATTTCCTCGCTAAGGATAACACCAACAATATCATCAAAATTTAAAGTGCTTGAACTTGAGATAGAATTACTCACAGCCATGACCAAGCCATTCCATCTTTCTAGCAATGAGCACAAAATCAAAAGATCCCTAACCTCATCATCAAAGTTTACTCCTACATAACTTAACTAATTGTTGACTGTGTTAAACTAATTTAAATGATTAGCAACAAACCCACCTTTGACATCTTCATATTAAATAAACACTTCATAAGAAATACCTTATTGGAGGTTGAGGGTTTTTCATATAGTCTAGCCATTGCCTTCATCATATCCCACATTTTCTTTTCTTTTGAAATGTTGAAAATCATTGAAGTTGCTAGGTGTTGGCGTTCGGAAGTCACTCCTGGATTGCTATCAGGAGCAGAGCCCGACGCCCATCAGTTTTATGTCACGATTGTTCATAGATGGGTGATCAAATGAAAGGAAACTCTAAACA
>JZKD02S0308371.1:134069-156834 GCA_000966675.3 Picea glauca
TGAAGACCATCGTGTTCACTACCTAATGACATAATATACTCAACAACCTCTATGCATTGTTGAATCTATAGGGTACTCCATAAACCAACAAATTCACACCAAAATTGTGCTCGTATACCTCTTCTAGAAAATTCTTCACTGACTAGTTGCAAATGAAGGATGTTCCACCAAACCATAGGCTCTTTGTTACACCTAGTCTTTCTATAACATAGACCACCCCTAATATGAGGTTATCAATATACAATGGAAAAGTCATATTGATAAGCTCTAGTCTCTCTCACTTAGCCCAATTTCCAAAATTCACAAGTAAATAAAATTGGCACTACAATTATCCCACTCAAACAGCCCCTCTTCCCCTCTCAACCTATACAAAACAAAGGATGGAATCCCCTTCTCTGCTAAATAGTCCCTCAAGCTATCCCACTCCCTATAGTGCTCCAACACAAGCTGGCCAAAGAATATCTACTACTAGGATCCCAAGGATTTTCGGCTATAAATTATTTTATTTTATTTTTATCTCAGCAAACACCCACAAACTCAATCATATTTTTCTCATAATATCATGTCTATAATTCTTCATAATTTTATGGCTATAAAAGTATCGCAGCTTAAGCTTATATTAGAATAGTCAAGGAATAAATGGACAATTATGGACAAGAACCCCTTGCATGACAAAAATCATAGAATATATTTGCATGTTAAAGAGATAGCATGTGCCTACATAGGAAGTACGCATATCTCACTTTGGAAACTAATCCCAAGGTTTAATAATAACAATAAATTAAAGTTTAAGGAACTTAGAATAGCAATAAAATAATATTATTTCCTCTCCACCCTTGAGCACCCTCTTTCCTTCCCCTCTCATGGACTCATAGCCCCCTATTCTTTGTCATTCTTCTTATGCACCCATTAATATATTTGTATATTTATATTGCAGTTCAATGTACAAATTACAAGACACATATGGTATGGCTTATGTCCATTTCATCATATACATATACAATAATAATCTAGGGGTCAAAATTGGGGTATCACGGCTAAAGAAGGTGAATTTGATAGAAATATCTAGGAAACATCCATCGGATTACCAATCACTCGGTATCCATTGTAGAATTCCATGTGCTTCTTCTTTGTGATTATGTCTTCTACATTTTCAACGATTTCCAACCTGTTAAGAATAGGATCACGAAGCAATAATAAAAACAAATCAAGAATGAATGTGGAAATAAAACATAGAAGAACACGATACAAGAGAGACATTGTTATGTGTGGTTCACTCGATATGAACTACATCCACAAATAAACAACCAATCCTTTATTTATTCCTTCCATCAAAATGAAGGTATAACACCTTAAACACATCCGTTGCAACCTCCTCTTCACTCTCTCACAGCCTCCTCTCTCAAACACACAATACTCTCTCTCATTGTTGTTTTAACTTCACCATTGCAGTACAATATATATGATCCTACAGCATCCAAAATCCCTAATCCATTGAGTTGGATTAGATTACAACCTTAATTCCTTAACGGCAATTAGAAAACCATGGGTCGGAAAACCCTGTGCAGAAACCACCCAAAAAAAATTGTTTGGGGGCTCAGCCCCACCCCCTGCTATACTCGACGCAACATAACAGCACATGGGGCTAATCGTGCAAAAAATATAACACAAACCCCCACCAGGGACTGTGATCCAAGTGTGGCTAAAACAAGACCTCTGAATCAGAAAGATAATCACGATCCACAACCAGAAATCTCCCACTTGGAGACTGATTATAGCAACTCCATTGGTACTACACATGTTGGATTATGCTCCAACTTTAGACCTAGAAAGTTTTTCATCTTCACCATCATGTTTGAAGGCCAACTGAAACTGAGAAGCAACTCAGTTTATCCCCAATTACTACCTTCGTTAACATGTCTGCAGGATTCTAGCTAGTGTGTATATTTTCCAGCTTCAATTGTCCATCTTCCAAAACTAATCATATAAAATGGTACCTAAAATGTATATGTTTAGTCCTACAATGGAAGACTTAGTTCTTTGCAAGATGAATGGAACTCTGGTTATTATTGTACAACATGCCATTATTCTGCTTCTTTCCCAATTCCTCCATAAACCTCTATAACCAAATCATATCTTTATTAGCCTATGTAGCAGCAACATACTATGCTTCCATTGTTGAAAGTGAAACAACCTTTTGCAATTTCAAAATCCAACTTATTGTTGTTCTACCTACAGTAAAAACATACCATGTGTGCTCATTTTGCTATCTATATCACCTACCATATCTAAATCATCATGAACCTCCAAAACATAATGCATGAGTAGTAGTACCTCTCAAATACCTGAGAATCCACATTAGTGTCTTCCAATGCTATTTACCTGGATTGTTCATATACTTTCTCACAACTCTAACTACATGAAAAATATTTGGTCGTGTGCACAACATCGCATACATCAATATGTCAATTTTCAATGAGTACGGAACCTTGGACATGTAGTCTGTTTGCTCTTGTGTCTTGGGACACATCTCCTTAGTCAATTTGAAATGGTTGGCCAAAGGTGTACTAACTAGTTTTGCATCATATATTTTAAATATTTCCAACACCGTCTCTATGTACTCACCCTAAGACAATGTCAATTTGTGATTTTCCATGTCTCTTGTTATTCTCATACCAAGGATTTTCTTTGCAGCACCCAAATCCTTTATCACAAATGAATTAGCTAGCACATTTATATCCTACATTTTAGACCCTACAACAAGCATGTCATATACATACAATAACAAGATAATATAGTTGTCATTATCTAGTCTCTTAAAATAAACACAATGGTCAAAATGTCATCTACTATCACCTTGTTATGTCATATACCTATCAAATTTAAAACACCAGAGCCTTGAAGTTTGTTTTAGGCCATACAATCTCTTCTTCAACCTACATACTAATTTATCCTTCCCTTTTACCTCATACCCATGTGGTTGTTGCATATAAATCTCTTCCTCCAAATTCCAATAGAGAAAAGTTGTATTTACATCTAACTTTTCAAGATGCAAATCTTCTACTACCACTAGACTTAAAATAGTTCTGAGTGAAGTCATTTTAACAATAGGAGAAAATATGTCATCAAAACCTATACCTTTCTTTTGTGCAAACCCCATTACAACAAGTCTGGCCTTGTACCTCCTTTTACCTCCATCTTCTTCCTTCAACTTGTATGCCCATTTATTTTTCAATGCTCTTTTACCTATAGGAAATTGAACCAAGTCCCAAGTTTGGTTATGTATCAAGGAATCCATATCCTCTTTCATGTCTTGCTCCCATGTCTTTCTAATTTCTACCTTCACTGCTTCTTCATATCTTTCTAGTTCACTAGAATCAGTCAAAAATAAATAATATAGTGAAGAAGAGTATCATTCATGGGGTCTACTTAACCTGGTAAATATTCGAACAACACTTGCAGGAGTTTGAGGTACTTTTTTTTGTTGTTGTTGTTGAACATTTTGATTTTCTGGCACCTCTGGAATTTCATTTTCTATGATTTCATCAAGCATTATGTATTGTCTGTTTGTCTTTTCCTATTTCTTTCCCTCCTACTGATTTTTGTAAATGACCTTCTCATTGAATAGCACATATTTACTCTTAATGATTTTGTGATTTTCATAATCTCATAAGTGATAACCAAAATCATTAAATCCATATCCAATAAAAGTACACTTCTTGTATTTTGTCTCAAGATTTGTTCTATTTTCTCTATCAATATGGACAAATGCTTCACAACTGAAAGTCCTCAAAATGAGTAGTTTACCTTTTTACATGTCCATGCCTCCTCTAGAATTCTGCCATTCAAGGAACTTGAAGGCCCTCTATTTATCAAGTAAACAACAGTATCTGTAGTGTCTACCCAAAACTATAAGGGCAATCATGCATGTAATCTCATGCTCCTTGCACGCTCCATGATACAGTGATGTTTGTCCTTTTTGACGCACCATTTTCTTGTGGTGTTCTTGGAATTGTCTTCTCTCTATGAATCTCATGGTATGAACAGTGACTATCAAACTTCTTTCTACAGTATTCGCTTCCATTTTATAATCTTAGAAACTTCAACTTATTTCATGTCTCATTCTCAACCAAAGCTTTCCATTTCTTAAAATATTAAAAACATCAAAAAAAAATTGAACACAATAAACCCAATTTTTCTAGTCGCACCATCAATAAAAGTAACATAATAATAAGATCCACCAAGAGATGATACATGCGCCATTCCCCATACATTTGCATGCAGAAGCTCTAACTTTTCACTCTTTGTTTTCTTCTCAACTCTGAGAAATTTGACTCTCTTTTGTTTCCATAAATGCTCACGAAATTCCAAATCAATCTACTTCAAATCTGGCAACAAATTCCTTCAGTGGAGAATTGCATCCCCTTCTCACTCATGTTCCCAATCCTATGATGCCATATTTTTGTATATGCTCTTGTAGAAACTAAAGCAATATAGGAATCAACATTACCAGTACATAAATAAAATGTACATGCTTTCTCTCTTTTTGCTATTATTAGTGATCCTTTAGTGACCTTCCACAAATTGTTTGTAAATGTAATTGTACAACCTTCTCTTTCCAACTACCCTAGTTAAATCGAGAACGTGCTTCACCTCTTTCAACTACCATTGGTTTCCATTCTATATTTTTATTTGTATCTAACCATTTCCAACAATTTTACATTGTTTATCATCACCTAAATAAACATGTCCAAAATCACCTTGAACATAGTCTTGAAAATACTTCTTATTGGGTGTGGCATGAAATGAAGCCCATGAAATATACCACCCAAGAATCAATAATATTATCTAATAAAACTATTAAATCATCTTGAAACACATCACCTACTATATTTGCTTCTTGATCATTCTAGTGTTGTCCATCTCCTTGTTTTCCTTTTCTAGACCAATGGTCTCTCTTCAGGTGTCCTTTCTTCTCGCAATGCCAGCACTCTAGCTTCCTTATGGATTTGGATCTTCCCTTCTTAGACTTCCCATGATTCCCTGAGATCTTTCCTCTCTCCCTTTGTCTTCCCCTTTTTTGCACAGTCAAAGCATTACCTGATGCCTCACTTAAGTTTTTTTGTCGCATTTCCTCGCTAAGGATAACACCAACAATATCATCAAAATTTAAAGTGCTTGAACTTGAGATAGAATTACTCACAGCCATGACCAAGCCATTCCAGCTTTCTAGCAATGAGCACAAAATCAAAAGAGCCCTAACCTCATCATCAAAGTTTACTCCTACATAACTTATAATTGTTGACTGTGTTAAACTAATTTAAATGAACAGCAACAAACCCACCTTTGACATCTTCATATTAAATAAACACTTCATAAGAAATACCTTGTTGGAGGTTGAGGGTTTTTCATATAGTCTAGCCATTGCCTTCATCATATCCCACATTTTCTTTTCTTTTGAAATGTTGAAAATCATTGACGCTGCTAGGCACATTCGTATTGTTCCTAGTGCATTTCTGTCAAGAACCTCCCATTCTTTGTCCTTCACAGTTGTCAGCTTATTTTATATTATGCCCAATGATATGAAAACAATATTCGCATATATATAGTCCTCCATTTGCATCTTCCATAGTTGGTATTTTTGGCCATTAAACTTCTCAACCCTAAACTTTCCTTCTTCCACCATTGCTCCCACTCGAATCAGGAACCCTCCTTTCTTGTGAGTTTATCAACCAAATAGACCTTCAGCTCTGATACCATTTGTTAGGAATAGGTTCATGGAGAAATAATAAAAAAAAAAAAAATGAATGCGGAAATAGAACACAAAAGAACACAATACAAGAGAGACATTGATATACATAGTTCACCCGATATGGGCTATGTCAACAGAGAAACAGTCATTCCTTCATTTATTTTGTCCATCAAAATGAAGGGATAATACATGTAGCGCATCCATTGCAACCTCCTCTTCACTCTCTTACAATCTCCTCTCCCAGACACATAGTACTCTCTCTCATTATTGTTTTAACTTCACCATTACAGTATAATATATAGGATCCCACGGCATCCAAAATCCCTAATCCATTGACCTAGATTAGATTACAACCTTAATTCTTTAACCAACGTTAGACAACCATGGGCTGAAAAACCGTATGTCAAAACAACCCAAAACGGACGCAAAAAACAATCCAAAAAAATTTGCTAAGGGGTTCCACAACCACCCCCCCCCCCCGTCGCCCCGCTATGCTCAACACAACATAACAGCGCATGGGCTAATTGTGCAAATAATATAACACAAACCACCGTCAAAGATTGGGATCTAAGTGTGGTTGAAACAAGACCTTTGAATAAGGAAGATAATCAGGCTCCACAACCAACACACCCTACCCACCACAACTAGTGCATGAGGTCATGGCACATCTCTTCGATGAATAGTATGTACCCAAATTATTTTAAATGCAATGTTGAATAAGGATTGAGGAAGCTTTGACGAGACTCGCACAATAATGAGGATCAAGCATAAGCAACATTCTCCCTAGCAACTAGTTTATTAGAAGATCGTGTTGCTCACTCACATCTAGTGCCAAACTATCCAGACCCATGAAGCACTCAAAAGAAAGGGAGGCAAATATCCAGTTCTCAATTGCTTAACTTAAAGCAAAAGTGACAAAGCTAAAAGCTACCACAAATGTCCTAGAAGAGTTGGTAATCCATCTATTAGCATTTGTTAATTTCTCAACTAAACTCTTAGTCCCGTTACCATGCCTAACTTCTGGACCTCCAAAAAAACAAATCAAAACAAATAAGTTCTACATTTCATATAAAATCTATAACTAATGCCCAAAATGGACATTAAAATTAATTTTAATATAATTATATATTTTTGTTATTTAATTATTTTAAGATAACATGTTTAACAATATAGCTATAAATTCTAAACAAGTTCTACATTTCATATAGAATCTATAACTAATGCCCAAAATGGACATTAAAATTAATTTTAATATAATTATGTATTTTTGTTATTTAATTATTTTAAAATAGCATGTTTAACAATATAGCTATAAATTCCAAAGCAAAAAAACTTGGATAAGAATATTAAACCTAAATAATGAATTTTTGAAATTAATGTTCACCTATTAAAATGTGTTCAAAATCCGAATCATCACAACTTTGAAGTTCAAAATCTCTAAATAAATAAACCTATAATAAATAAAAAAATCAACATCCCCTTTATTATCACCGACATATTTAAGCATCTTGAGTACATTATTTGGTCCACTAGTTGTACTCTGGCACATAAAACCAAAAAATCCACTTCTCGCCATCACTTCACATGATATGCTTTAGAAAAGCATCTTTTAAATTATCAACTCTCGATTTATTGAGAGAACTGCGGGTGTATACTTTATCTTTGCTTCTTATTTTGGATTTATAACAACTAAAATATCTTTGATTTTAATGTGTTGTGGTTATGTTTGTATTTTATACCATTTTTCATGTATAACTATGTATTTCAAATTTTAATAATTAACGATTATAATTTATTTATATACATTATTATTTTTTTAAATGATAACCATTTTAAATATATGATTACAATTTATATATATATATATATATATATTTGAATTTATAAATTATTTATTTGTTTTGTTTTTAATAGGATCTTATAAATATAAGGAGATATTTCAAAACAAGGGAAATAATTGCAAAGCAGCTAGTCTCTGCCTAATTTTTAGAAGCATGTGTATGAAATGGAAGTTATGTCTTGTAGCTAGTCCCTATCTAGTTTTTAGAAGCATGTGCTTGAAACGGAAGTTATGACTTGCAGCTAGTCCCTACCCAGTTTTTAGAAGCATGTGCATGAAACGGAAGTTATGCCTTGCAAGTAGTCTTTGCCTAGTTTTTAAAAGCATGTGCATGAAACGGAAGTTATGTCGATCTAGTGGTAGGCCAATCTGAATCTAATGGCATTTATGGTATTGAAATTGCTTATCATTTGTATTAGAGTTACAATGATCGCCCAAGGGAAATATGTGGAAATATCAAACTCCTACATGGATATGGCTAACGCAGTGGATTACCGAGAGTAACTGTGGAAGAATGTACTCCCAACATAAAAGCTCTAGATGTTTTGAAAGAGGGCATCACAAATGGATACATGATATATAGGAGAAATTAAGGGGCGGGGAAACCACTACACTTATTTCTCAATCACGGGAGAAGGGACTGAGCACACCTATAGCAAGAGCCCAACCCCGGAACTACGTTGGCAAGGCCTCTATACATAGATCTTATGTCCCCATGCACCCCTACTTTGGCTCAGGTACAGGAGCACACATAGGCCAAGCCATAAAGTCAAGTAGCTCACTAGTAAGCCACCCACTAGCTTGCCTTATTGATCCATCACCTCGGTACACATCCTAAACCTATGGATAGTATGGACCATTATTAAGATCCACCCTCAATAGCATAGGAACAAGCCACACTAGCCAATCAAGGAGATTTTACAACAAGACACAACTTCGTAAAATATACCTTCATAGCCAATCATTGACCCTTTCGCTTTATGATTGATCTCAATGGACAATACCATGCCTATGTCAATGAACTCTTTTGTGGGAACACATAATGGTGTTCCAACCTGTAGAGAAACCAACACATGTGCTTTTCTCGTAAGTAAAATATTAAAAGAATTAATTAGATACATAATTATAGAAAAAAGCAAAGAGACCTAAATTTATACAGTTTGCAAGCTAGGTTAAGCATTAATTAACCCTTGCAATGTCTTCTGAAATAAAGGAATTTGATAGATACGTAATTATAGAAAACAACAAAGAGACCTAATTTTATAGTTTGCAATTTGGGTTAAGCATTAACTAACCCTTGCAATGCCTTTGAAAACATCAACACCCACATTGATATGGTCCTTTTTGTTGAAAACACATCGTGCCAAAATCTTCAACACACAAGGGAAAATTGCTTCCTCAATTGATTCCTTTTTCTTTTCTTCTTTAATGTTGCCAACATAGGATTTGAACTAGTCAAATAAATGATAAATGATATCTTCCAGAAAAATCCACACACCAAGTTCATCTGTAAGCTCACGAGCCTTGGAGTAACTTTCACATCAAAAGCCAAAATTGCAGCATAGTCTTTCTTCTTTTTCTCAAGCATCACACTGGACTGCATGATATATTTTTTATGCTCAAGACAAATATTGATCCCACTGACATGGATGTTTACAGTTGGGCTCTTCAATAACTCAAGTAAAGCTTCCAAAAATCCCAAAGTTGAAGCTTGCACACAAACTCCTTCACCAATCTTATCAATCTAAGACATTACATTTTTCATATCTTGCATTGCTTTATCCTTGAGATATTATAAATCATCATCAGGACCTACAACATGTAACTGGATTTTTGATATAACATGCTCAAGCCCCTATAAGGTCTTGGCATGTATAGTTGGGACTGAACCACTAAAATTGTTGTAGGATAGCAATGCAAATGAGGGATTAAATCTCAAAATGAAACCTAGTATGATGAAACATGAAAATGGAAAACATTCCACATGATATCAACATAAATAAATATTTGTATATCTAGACCTTGACTAATTTGAACTTAAAATATTCACCGCCATTGAATACTTTTCCCTTCTCTAATTTTATATTAAAATATTATTATTTTTGAAGCTCGTATTGATGTTTATTTCATGTTAAAATTGTTCAATGACACGTTTCACGTTGCATGYAAAATGAGAACCTTGTAAGTAGTTAGGTATCAGGCATATATATATATATATATATATATATATATATATATATATATATATATATATATATAKAKAGAGAGAGAGAGAGAGAGAGAGAGAGAGAGAGAGARAACTCTTCAATTGCTCCGAGCACGGGGCTATGGATATCYAGGGCACACAACTAGCCTTGGCATGCCTCTTGAGCATTGCAGTTGAGCCATAGCACGTGACCAGCTTTCCTCAACCTYACACATGAATGCGGAGAAGGTCATTGATCAATATTTCTTTGTTGTTCAGTTAAGCATATCCAGAGCAAACTCTTCAAAGGAGGACTAGTTCAACYGAAAGTTGTTAACAATGTGTCRGAGTCATCGTATACTTGAACGGCTTAGTGAATCATGGTGTTAATGTTAAAGCACTAACAATGGCACTTCAAACATCTATATGCAATAATGGCATTGATATGTTATTGTGAGTGGCWTTAAAACAAACTCATATTGTATAGGATGGGAGATAGAAGAGTACCCAGCACACATAATCAATTCATCCACATACARTAGATGGTYCTTGTGGTGGTTGTTGGAAATATCATGTTAAACATCTCACATCCCACTGAATTTTCCATCATCGCAACTTCTTGTTTGGTGAATTATGCCTATAAACATATTTCTCCTCTATTGGTTCCATTGATTTTTCCCTAAAGATTCATTTAATAGAAGAGGAAAGATAGCCTTCATTTAACAAATTTGAGCCATACTATTTTAATCTCCTTTTATGAATCTCCATATTATAATAAATTCCAGGAAAGTTGTGCAAAGCTTGTTGTTTTGGTTCAAATTTTCGATTGCATTGCTTTGGCATCAATTAAGGTGGATGCATTTAAATTTTCATCGGAAGCTAGGGCTAGGGATAGAGATTTGGTGGTATATTGTCCATTGAAGAAAAGTGCAAATCTTAGAGTAGTGATGGAAACACGTCTGTACAATTTTCATAGGAGATAAGGCTCTTACAGGTAATATCAATACATGTACTACTTTGGATCCAATGTGTGCTACCTACTAGTAAGCAAATACTTTAAAGCCACTTATAATATACTAGCAATTACCAAAGCTATGAATATCAAAACCATGAAAGTAAAAGTATTAGTCTAAGTGGTGGGAGCGATGCAGTAATGATAGAAAGAATAATTATGCATGTGTTATTTTCCCACTAAGTATCAGTCAAAGGGATAGGCAGTAATGAATCTACATGTTATTGGAGTCCTTTCATGATCATGGCATACTAGACAAACAAGGTAAGTAACATATCATTTCTTCATTTTCCCCCAAACAGAAATATTGTTTCCAAAACCCAACTATTTTATTACCTAGATATCAAGCACATCCAACTATTTCATTACCTAGATATCAAGCATATCAGGGCAAGACAACTGACTACATAATCATGCTTTCTAGTCTCAATAGTGTTACAAGATTCCAAGTCACTTGCAGATACTTGTAGATTTAACGAAATCCAGAGACGAAGAAGTTGTCAGCAAGCTCCTCTCAAGGCATCTTTGTTTAACAATGACATCTCCACAAAGGCAGGTCCTTCCTTATTTTCTTTCCCCCTCTCCCTTTAGGTTATAGTATCAATGCTTCTAGGGGGAGGATGGGAGACTGGTTCGGTAGCTCCTTAATGTGGTTCGCTCTCCCTTTGGCTTTTGAGACGGTGAGAAGTAGAGGCTATGAGGAAATGAGGAGCAGACTGCAAAATGGGACATAGCATTAACTGCATTTCACAAAGCATAGACTGCAGAGCACTACAGTGTCAAGGTAATGTGTAGTGTGAGCCTCCAAACAAGCCAATCACAAATACTCAAAAATTTGCTTATTAAAATTGATTTTTTGTTCTGACAAATATTTAAAAATAATATCTTACCACCGGGGGTATTTAATCACATCAGTTGCATATAAACGAATAAGAAAATGGAAATATAAATTTGGAATAATTAGAAAAATGGTTTTTTTTTTTTTTTAATAATAATAATTTTGAGAAAACTTTGGTTATCGTTATGAAATTGGGTGAACTAATACACAGTCAAAGTCTTTTGACCGCGAGGTAAAAGCTATAGTCCGTGACGAGGCAAGGACTAATAATAAGATATAAAAAAAATATTAGGAAATGATTTAAGGGTTCTTTTTCATTGTGGGTATGAACAAGATTGTAGAGTTTACTTCTTAATTTTATAGACTAAAATATTTGGTTGGAAACAAACAACTAAGAATTCCAAGGGGTTATTTAAGAAGTTTAGAAAATCATACTTGCAAAGAAGTGGACTATGAGGATGTTAAAGGATTAGTTGAAAATTTCCATAAATTAGAATTATAAGATATTTCAATAATATTTTTAATGAAAATCGGTCGTTTAATCTTATTCGTTTAAGAGTGCTCTCTTGTTTTCATTTTATGAAACTATCTTATTCGTTTAAGAGTGCTCTCTTGTTTTCATGTTATGAAACTTAATTTTGATGGTGGATCAAAGTGGGATTTGGTACAAGAGAAAAAGGGACTAGAAAAATTGGAGAGCATTCTCAATGATGGGATAGGTTAACCCCGTCATCTTGTTATGCTCGTAGTATTGGCATATCCACTTGAATAATCATGTAGAAATCTTAGCACTTTAATATGGCCTCCAATTAGTACGTAACATGCAAATTAGTTAGATTAGCAAATTTGAGGTGACTCTCGAATCATTATTCAGAAATTAAAATAAATTACACAAAGGGATGGGAAAGTCTTTGAATACTATCTTCCAATTATTATTTATGCCTTGAATCATCAAAGACTTGTTTTCACCGTATTTTTGTGCAATTCAATCACATTAAAATATCATTCAATACTATAGTTGCATATACTTTATCTAATATTGGATTTATTAAGCATCCTCTTAACCTCAAATCAATTAAGCACCAAGCACTTAGAAGGATAAAAAAAAAAAATGAGGCGCAAATTTTTTTATGCTTAAAACATCTTGCTTTATGATAGGTCTATTCAATTAAGGTCCTAACCTAACCTCCTTACTTCAAGATACTTCGAGTTATTCAAATAATGTATAAGGTCATCTTCTTTAAATAAAGTTCATTAGGTAGCGAGTGGGTAGTTAATGCAAAAGGTCCTCTTTATGAAATAAGGCCCACTAGGTAGTTGGTACTTATCAATGATAGGACCAAAACTAGTATGGGTTTTGTTGGTGAGAAACTAGTTATATAGCTAGAAGGCTATGTAATGTTTTGTTAAGTGTTGTTATTGTATTGGATCTCTACTCAATCATAGGTTGTCCTTTTTAGCTCTTTCCTATGCCAATACATGCCCAAATTTTGGAATTTTTTTAGGATAGAGACATGTCTTGGCATCTTTAAGCATAAATATTTTTCATTGAGAGGGTGAAATTGTAGATTGGAAGCATACACGCAAGGAACATAAGTGGATTCACCTAGTCGGACATCCTTGTACACCTTTGTTGGTACTTGACAAGTAGTACTGCATTAGACAGAATATGTATATGGATTGGATTCTTCCACATACCTTCGGGTGTATTAGGAGCCCCCTAGGTGCATCTGAAAGCATCATTACGTAAAACTCTTGGCCATCTAGTTTCTATAGTACATCAAGAATAACACTCAGGAAGATTAGTCTCGCATAGCAAGGAATTGCATGATATGACTAAGGGTAAAATCTATCCTCCATAGATAGCATCATGAAATATTAAACCAATAACTATTGTTGAAATCCACCATGGATATCAAAGAGATATAGTGCCTAACACTCATTTTACCTTAGGACCATACAAACCCTAGCCTCTATAGAATGGACAATTAAAAAAAGTAATCTCTTGGAATATCAAGCATTTGCAAATTTCATCAATACAATAATACTCAGATAGGAGTAATACTCAGATAGAAGTAGTACTCATACAAGATTTTTTTCTTTTAATTATGGGGTTATCCCATACCATTGTGGGAAACCTATCTCAAAAGATTTCTTCTGCAATGTTGATTTTATTGGTATAGTTCTCAAGCAACACCTTTTTGATGGACCTAAATATACTATTATGGGTGACCTATCACCAAAATACCCTTTGCGGAACATTGATTGCCTTGTTATAACTCCCTAGTAACCATCCTAGTGGACCCAAGGACTCTATGACATCCACCTGAAACATGACCATGGAGAAAAGAATCGCTCGATTGAAAAATCAGTTCACTCACACTAACTCCAAGGTTTTTGACATTAGCTTGCGCATCAAAACATAGGTTGCTAAGATCAACTCTTTGGAAAGTAGGGTTGCTCCACTAACCAACATGCAACAACAACTCTCTCATCTTGTAGTCACCTTCCTACTAGACACATCCAATTGGCAGAAGCCATAAGTGGAGCCAACTATTGGTGAATCCTTCACAAGAGGAGGCCATTGTACTAAACTGCTCTTTCAGGGTAATATAAATAATATGCGGCACTGAATACCTAAAGTATATCTGAATAGGTTGGATGGTTTTAACCCAACATGTTGGGTTACCCAAATGGAACACTACTTCTCCCTCCACAATATTAATGACAACATGATGAAACTTCGAGTGGGTGTGTTATACTTGGATTAGGAGCATTGGCAAAGATGGTAATGTGATAACAAGACTTATGGAATGTGCATCTCCTAGAGATAAATTTTGAAATCCATCTATGCTTGCTTTGAAACAAAACTCACTTTTGGGATATTTGGCCAAATTGTGCCAAATAGGGATAGTCAAAGAGTTTATAGCATCCTTTGAGCAATTGGAAATCTGCACAAAGGGAAAGACCAATTATTTTTTCAAGGAATGCATTATCAGTGGTCTAAAGTAGGAGATTAGAGAACAAGTCTCGATGGCTCACCCAGCTACTTGGTTGGAGGCCTCTTAGCAAGCTCAAGAATCATAGGTGGTGGTAAATGCACAAACCAAAAGAACCCCATTTTATTCCTCACCTATGCCCCCCAATTATGTCTATGACCACTTCCCTTACTTCTCCACCCTTGAGGATCTACAAGTTAACCCCGACATAAGCACTCAAACATCAAAATCTCCACCTTTGTTATAACTATGATGAGAAGTATTTCAAAGGGAATAAATGTAAGGAACAAAAATTGTTTCAAATAAATGTGATGCAATTTGACTAGCCTGAGGAAGTTTTAGAAGAAGCCATGACTAAGATAGATTTAGTGGAGACTACACCTCCTCCTCGTGAAGAAACCAACCTGGAGTCTCCTTATGTGGAACCCCAAATTTCCCCCCATTCTCTATCAAGGATATCAACTCCCTAGACCCTAAATTTAATTGGCTACATCAAACACCAAAAGGCAAGTGTTTTAATCAATAGAAACAACACCCACAATTTTATACATCATGTGTCGTAGAATTGTTACATCCATGCAATGCACAATTTTCAAATCATGATAGCCAATGGAGGTATAATCAAATGTGGTGGTAAGTGTGAGAATGTGAAACTATGAATGGGGAACTAGTTGCTCAAATTCCACGTGTTTGTTATCAAAATGGGAGGATGTGATGTTGTTCTTAGAGAAGAATGGTTGTGAACATTGGGTTCAGTTATGATGGATTTCAAGGAGTTATCCATAAGATTCAATAAGGAAGGTCATGCACACACCCTAAAGGGTCTCCAATCCATATTCCCAAAATCTATCATCTCACATCATATGGAAAATCTCTTAAAGAAAGGCCACTTTGGCATTATTTCCCAATTCAATGCCATCTGAGTTATGAACTAACCCCCACAAGAAATCCACCTTGATTTGTTGTTGGTTTTGACTAAGCATTGGTAGGTATTTGAAACACCACATGGATTACCTCCTTCACCTACCAAGCAATGTTAATCATGGTATTCCCTTAATTATTAGTGGTCAACTAGCTAATGTGTGACCTTACTTGCATCCTTTTGCCCAAAATATTGAAATTGAAAAGATGATTCAAGAATTGTTGGAGGTAGGCATGATAAGTGAGTTCCAATATTAACCCTAAATCATCCCCGATGGTCATGGTATTGAATAAAGAAGAGAAAGTGCCCTAACTTATGTTCTCTTAATAAGTTGGCAATCAAATACAAATTTCCCATCTCAATCATTGATGACCTCTTGGATAATCTTCATGGTGCCCAAGTCTTCACTAAATTGGACCTTTATTATGTGTATCACCAAATCTAGATGAAGGAAGTAGAAAATATTCCTAAGACTGCCCTTCGCACACATGAAGGGTATTATGAGTTTTTAGTGATTCCTTTTGGTCTTTGCAACGCCCCATCCACTTTTCATAGCCTCATGAACAAGATTTTTCAACCCTTCTTGAACAAATTTGTGCTTGTATTCTTTGACGATATCTTGATTTATAGAAAGACTTAGTAAACACATGTGGAGCATGTTGATACATCCCTATAACTAATAGAATATAACTAGTTTTTCCTCAAATGTTCCAAATGTACTTTTGGCACTTATAAAGTGGAATAATTGGGACACATAGTCAGTAGGACAAGGGTGCAAGTGGATACCAAGAAAAATGAGGTTGTGAAATATTGACCACACCATAAGACTCTAAAATTTGTATGTGGTGTATTAATAATTGTGGGCTACTACAAGAAGTTTATGAAGACTTATGGGTGAATTGCAGTGCCATTAATCGCCCTACTCAAGAAGAATTCCTTTGTGTGGAACAATGCAACAGAGTGATCCTTTTCTACTTTAAAAGAAGTCATGTGTACTATACCAATGTTAGCAGTGCTTAATTTCCTTAAGGCTCTTGTACTAGAATGTGATGCCATTGGAAGAGGTATCAGAGTAGTAGTGATGCAAGATGGGTGTCCATTGGCATTTACTAGTAAACAATTGTGTGCTAGAAATTTGGGAAAGTCCACCTATCAAAAAGAAATGATGGTCATCCTTCATGTCATCAAAATATGGAAAATGCATCTCATTGGGAGGTATTTCCAGATCCAGACAAACCATCATAGATTGATGTGCCTTTTGGAATAGTGATTGTTGTTACTAGAGCAGCATAAGTGGGTCACTAAGATGTTATGTTGTGATCATCATGTCATATACATGAAGAGCAAGGAGAATGTGGTGGCCAATGCTTTATCTCAAAAATATGAAAAGGAATGATCCATTTTTGTCTTATCCTTATTGATACCAAATTGGCTTGAAGAGGTGTGACAATAATGGTTAGCTAATGACATAGTGGTTCAACTCATCCAATGAATTAAGGAGTTTTGACACTAACCCCCTAAGCGGTTATACTTAGAAGTAGGATACCTTGTGGTATAAAGGGAATATTTTTTTAGTACAAAGTTTTGCTTTAAAAGAAAGGGTGTTAGCAAATTTGCATTCATATCTTACTACAAGTCACTATGAATTTCAATAAACATATGAAAGGGATAAGTGCTCCTTATTTTCAGAAGGCATGAAAAAACACATCCACACTTTTGTAGTTGAATGTGAAGCTTGTGAAGGGAACAAAGGGTGAAATAGTGAAGACCCCTAAGGCATTGCAACCACTATTGATCCCTACCACTATCTGGGTCAAAATTTCCATGGATTTTATAGTGGGCCTACCTAAATCTAGCAACAAAATTATCATCATTGTGTTAGTTGATTTAATTTCCAAATATCCTCACTTATGTGCCTTATCGCACCATTTACGCCATCCATAGTTTCCCAAGTCTTCATGGATCAAATTTTTAAATTACATGGCATACCTACTTCCATTGTGTTAGATCAGGATCCCTCCTTCACTAGCGAATTCTAGTAGGATTTGTTTAAACTACAAAGCACACACCTAAAAATAAACACTTCTTATGATCCCCAAACATATGGTCAAACATAAGTGGTCAACAAGTGCTTGAAAACTTATTTGCAATGTTTTTCATCAAACCTAGAGAACCAATGGTTTTAATGGCCACCCCTTGCAAAATTTTGGTACAATACCACTCATCATGGTGCTACCAAAATGTCACCATATGTCGAAGTTGTCTATGGCCAAAAGCCTCCCTCGATGACTTTGTATTTACTAGGTACATCCAAGGTTCATGAAGTAGATTGCAAACTTAACACCAGAGCTACCATTCTTCACACACTTAAAGATAATTTGGTTTTGGCTCAAAGTAGAATGAAGGAACAATCCAAATAGCATCGCTCTAAGTGTTCTTTTGAAGAAGGCGATTAAGTGTTTCTTCATGTCCATCCCTATAAGTATACCTATCTCAAAAAAAAAGGCCACAAAAAGCTAGCACCAATGTTCTATGGACCCTATTAGAGCTTCCATTGCATTAGACAAGTTGCTTACATATTGGCTCTTCCTACCCACTCTAAGATCCACCCAATATTTCATGTGTCCTATTTGAAGAAATTCATGGGGCCAAATTGTCGAGTTCAAACCAACCTTCCTAAACTTGATAAAGAAGGTTCCATTTGGTTATAGACGGTGGTAGTACTAGACACACAAGAGAACTAACTACACCAACACAATATGTAGGAAGTCTTGATAAAGTGGAAGGATACGCAACCTAAATACATCACATGATAATTATCAAAATATTTACAGTAGTTTCCACACCTCCAACCTTGAAGATAGTGTTTATTTTGAAGTGGAAAGACATTTTAGGGTCCTACCCTAACCTCCCTACTTTAGGATACTTAAAAGTTAGTCAATTAATGTATGAGGTCATCTTCATTGAGTACATCCCATTAGGTAGTTGGTGAGTAGTTACTCAATGAAAAAGGGTTGTCTTTATTAAATAAGGCCCACTAGGTGGTTAGTACTCATCAATGATGGGACCACAAATAGTTAAGGTTTTGCTAGTGAGAAACTATTTATAAAGCTAGAAGGTTATGTAATGTTTTGTTAAGTGTTGTTATTGTGTTGGAGCTATTCTCAATGGGATTTTGACCCCTTGAAGAGGCCCATGAACATTTCACTCTCTTTTTAGATTATCAATACAAAAGTTGTATTTTGCAGGTTCAATATCATTATCTCTCCTATTTACTTTGTTGTAGTTATATTTTTATGAATATTGCTCATAATTTATTGTTTATGCTTGTTAAGTACATTAGATATTATAGTTTATTGTATTATTATGTTACATTAAGGTAACTAATGGTCTTATTTTTTTGACATTATGGTTTGTCACATATGTGGCACATCCCATTCCCCTTGCTATAAAGTGCACGTTGTCTTTTCTCAATGCAGATATTGGAGTTGAATCTAGTTTAGGTTCAAGGAAAACCTGAAGGTTAGTATATTTTCATCTTCTAAATCAAAGGTATATTTAGATATATCCACTTGCAACAACAAAGGATTTTTAATGCTCAAGATTCTTACTTTTATCGGTGCAAATTTTGGAGATGAAACTAATTGAGATTCAAGGAAAATCTAGAGATTAGCATATTTTCATCTTCCAAATCAGAGGCATATCCACTTACAACACATGATTCTTAATGCTTAACAATTTTGTCTTTTCAATGCAAATAACGAAGTTGAATCTAGTTAAGGTTAGAGGAAGATCTAAAGATTAGAATATTTCCATCCTTCTAAATTAGATATATATCCACTTATAACATATGATTGATAATTCTCAAGAATCTTACCATGTTCATCATAGACAACAACCTAATTTGAAAACACAACACTCAATGTAAAACCTAATTTCACAACACAACATTCTACTCATCTTAATCGATACAATATCCAATAAATAATCTTAACATTTATATAATAATGTTTCAACAATACAATATACAATTTAGTACAGAATTGCAATTTTCTCAATATTTTTGACATCTCTCACATAATTTATAGTTTGTGTGTCTTACCTAAATTTAGATCAAATCTATTCAGTAACAAACTAAATCATAGTTCATAAATATACATATGCATTGCAATTTTTCTCTTTATGTTTTACACATCTCGCTTAGTTTATATTTCTCTTTATGTTTTACACATCTCACGTAGTTTATAGTACAAGTCTATTGACTCGGATTATGTTGAGAATGAAATTAAAATAACAATAATAGGAAAAATAACACAAAGATATTACAAAGAGCATAGATATACAATAAAACCCAAACTCTATTAAAAAATGAAATAGTGAAAACATTGCAATATGCAAAGTAATACAAATTGGCTAGAATGGTGATAGCTTATCTCTGAGAAGATGTGTCAACTATGCTTATTCACAAAAATATCATCACAAGACACTAAAACTACATTTTAACATATTCCAATATCGTAAGAGGAAAAAAATCTAACCATAGAAGAAAAGGTGGAAAAAAATGTGGGCCCTGAGGAGCCTTGTTAATATGTTAACTTCTCGAGGCTACAACTTTTGCATGTGAATTATGTTTGGGTCATTTCTTGGACTGTTAAAGATCTTATTCCAAGCTCTATGTGTTTAGATATCCTAGAAATTAAAAATTGACAAGTTATGTCAGTCAATTGCCAAAAACACGTGGGAAGTGCCCAAAAATATTTCGAAAGTTCAAGACTTACAAAATTGTTGTAAAACTGACAAGGTGTAGGACTATTTTTTATTTTGTAGCATATTTGGATGGCCACCTATACCCACTTGATTCAATCATCTCCTTTAGGAAGCAGTGGTCTCCATTGCATCAAGTTCCTCCATTAGATGGTGAAACCTCTATTGAATCTGGATCCTGGTGAACCATTTTCTTGGTGAAAAAATTGCCCTACTTTGACAACCCAATAGAGATATATGTTTTTTTTATGGGTGCCCTTCATCTTGGTGTCCATGATCTAGTTAATTGTAGCCTGCTCCATGCAATTAGGGTTGAGTTCTGTAGGGACCAACTTCTCTACCACCTCCAAGGTGTCCAACATATGTGGAAAATATGGTCAAAGTATCTCCACATTAAATACAAGGTGTAAGCTAAGGAAACTAGTGGGATATTCAATTCAAAATCATTCTCACCGATTTCCTTAGTGATGGTGTAAGGCCTATATCGAAGTGGTATGAGCTCCTTATGGTGTCCTATGAGTCACTCTTTCTACAAGTGAAATCACACTTTATCACCAACCTGAAACTTGTGTGGAACCCGATGTTGATCATTTCGTTGCTCATACCTAGCATTTTCATTTTGCAAAGTATCATGAACTTGATGTCGAATGTGTTGGATCCATTCAAAAAAATTGGCTACTTTGTTTACCTCAATATAAGTATGGGAGGACTCTTCTTTTGTAGATGCAATAAGCATAGCTATGTCAATTGTGGCCAAACACCATAACCTCGAGCACACTTGAAAAGGGTTGTGGCCAATATAACTATGGAGCGATCTATTGTATCTATGTTGAACATAAGGAAGGATTACATCCCATGTATGTTTGTTCTTGGAGCTATACATTATGAGGATATACACAATCATCTTGTTGACCACCTATGTCTATCCATCTTTTTGGGGATGGAAGGTAGTTAATTTGGTAATCTTGGTGTTCATCATTCACCACATGATATACCAAAACTTATTGAGCAACTTGTTGTCCTATCTAAGACATTAGTTAATGGCAACCCAAAATGAAACCAAACGCACTCACAGAAGAGCTTAGCAATGAATTCCATTGTGATACTCTTATTGCAAGGTGCCAAAATGGCCATCTTAGAGGACCAATCAAAAACCAAAAATACATAATCATTATCATACTTGGTTGAGGGTAAGCTTGATATATAATCCTTGGAGACTGGCCCCTAAGGATTATATGGAATAGGTAGAGGAGTGTACAACATGTGTCCAAAACCTAATTCTTGATGGAAGGTTTAGTGATGGTACAAGAGGTGCACAATATGATATACTTGATTGCGTCGGGTCAAAGTGTTGGCCTATAAAATTACTTATGCGACACTGCCATTGTTTTCTCCAAACCGAAATGCCCTGCCACCCAACTACAATGTGCCACCCAAATCAACTTTTCTCTCTAAAGGAATGTAAAGATGGTCTAGATGCATAGAAGGCCATTGTGGAGGTGAAACTATAAAAATTGTTCACCTACACCTAGTGTTTGATATTTAGCGATGAAATCAAGGTCTTTATCATACAACTAGGACCATCCAAAAGTCTTGCATCCACAAGAATTAAGCACCATGGTTAGTGCCATAACTAGAGGCCAAATGAGGTAGTATGTAACTCAGATTGTGTTTCCCTTCTTGTACTTGATGTTAAAGTGTAATTTTTGAAGGTATGTTTACCACTTATGATGGTATTGGTTTTACAACTTTCCATACATTTGTATGAATTACATGGGCATATCATATGTGTGGATGATCATTTCCTTTCCCATACTATAATGATTCCACTATTGATGTTCCTACACAATGGAGTGCATCTTGTTGTCATAGGTGGGGTACCTGTGAACTACATCAAAGTGTCTCATTGTGATAGACCATTGGATGTCCAAGTTGAGTGAGGACTGCATTAATAGAATAATCTAAGGCATTTGTCTCAGTATCGAACAAATTTTAGGTCTAGTAGAATGAGGACTAGTGTTGAGCATAGGTAGCATTTCATACCCTCAAATGTTTTATGTTGTGTCTTAATCCAAACAAACTTGGATTTGGATCCACCTTTGGTCACTTAGCTTAGGAACCAAGAGATATGAGAGAACCCCAATGTGAACTTGATATAGAAGTTGCAGGGACCAAGAAGTTGTGGAGCTTTGTGAGTGTATTTAGGGCCGAAAAATGAATTGGATCTTGGTTGGGTCCACATGTACACCATGCTCATCCATGATGTATCCCAAATATTAAATTCTATGCATGCCAAATGAACACTTTTGCAGATTGGCATATAACTTGTGTTTTCATAGGGTGCTCGACACTCACTAAATGTGCTTCAGGTGCTCTTCCCAGGTTCTACTAAAGATGAGGATGTCATTCAGATACATGAACACAAAGGAATTGGTAAATGGACACAATATATT
>JZKD02S0308371.1:176827-197431 GCA_000966675.3 Picea glauca
TACCGACATGATTAATCCACAATGAGGATTAGTCCAATAACAATAATAATAATAATGACATAATTAATCCGCAATGGGGATTTAATCCAATAATAAAATAATAATAAGAATGCTCTTCGCAGTTACATTATTTCAACAGTAAAAGGTGTGCAAGTTCTGAGGAAGGAAGGGTGACGCAATAGTCTAGTCTTGGAGCTATTTTGGTGGTGATATCTCTCTCTTGTGCACTATCTCTCCTAGAGGGTGCATTATCTCTGTGTGGTGCTACTGCAGCTATGGAGCTACTGCTAGGTGCTAGCCTTGTGCTAGGTTTTTATTCTTGTTTGTAAGCTCTGAGGAGATAGTGAATGGTTGGACTTTGTGAAAGGAATCCATCTAAGAAAAGTTGTTGGGAGATAAATCTCTTGTGTACTTTCTCTACTATTTATTCTGTTGCTATGGTATAATTGTTAATGTTAACCGAGTAAAAAACCATATTGTTCTAAAAACAAACAGAAAATCTAAGTACATCGAGTTATGCTATTAAGAATGGATGATAAAATAAAATGAGAAACATTTATAATATTGCTTTAGCTTTATAAACAAGAAATGGTTAAATTATTATATGTATTTTTTAACTTTTTATTTAAAACGTATTATTAATATTAAAATTGATATTCAATGGATTAAATATTATATGTATTTTTTAACTTTTTATTTAAAAAGTATTATTAATATGGGAATGGAGAGCTAAACTAGGAATGGTTAGGTTAAAATATTATATGTATTTTTTAACTTTTTATTTAAAACTTATTATTAATATTAGAATTGATACTCAATGGACTATGAAGTTATGCTATCAATAATGATGATCACTTTTTAATATTGTTTAAGATTTCATAAATAAGGATTCATTAAAACATTATTTAAATGTGTAAATTTGTGATTTTTTTTTTGAAAGAAAGAGTGATGTGGGATTATTTATGTCTTATTTAAGTTGGTGGAATTACATTTTGAGAAATGAAGTAGATTTATCTCACTTCAAAAACTTTTAAGCATCAAGAGGTTTTGATCTCGAATGTTTTTTTAATCTCTCTATACTTAATTTTGATCTCGAATGTTTTTTTAATCTCTCTATACTTAATTTTGATCTCGATTGTTTTTTTAATCTCTCTATACTTAATAGAATTCATTCTATTTAAGACCAATACATTTTTTAGAATAATATATTTCATACATGTATTTTAGTTGTTGTAGCTAGATCTATAATTAGAAGGTCAGTTACATGTCCAAATTCTGAGCCACCTCTTGACTTATCATTCTATGCTGCAAATAAGAGATGGCTGCCTTATTATCACCCAAGAGTATGTGGTGCCTTCTTGTAGCTTAATGCCAATGCAAAGCTTCACATGAGAAACAACTGCAAGGGTGATTATGCTCAACCATATTCAAAATCTTCCAAAAGTTGCTAGTTGCTAAATTTCAGAGACCAATCCAAACCTTCAATGAATGGCATTCCCACAGAGTCGAGTAGACAACACATACCCACAATGAATACATAGAGAATGTTCCAATAGTTAGTGGGGGAGCGTGAGTCCAAAGTCCTTTCCTCCCTTGCATCCACCACAATTCAAAACAAAACAAGCGAGACCAAATTTTGGAATGATTCCACCATTGTTCCCCAAATGAAAACCTTGTGATTCATTAACCTATCCCTCCATCGTGATCAATATGTGCAAAGGTTCTTATAGCCTTGGGGTTGTTAACACCTATATCCTTGACTTAAATGGCCTCTACCACTTGGCTTGCCTTGTGGTCTTCGTGTAAAACATAATTGAAGTATTGATTAAATCATGGGATATGGGATATAGTTGTTACCCCCTTTTAACATTAAGTCTCAAGCAACTAGATATGTTGCTTCAATGGCCAAGTGATATGCTCCATTGTTTACCCTTTCAACACGACTCAAATTTCCTTATTAACCTATCTAAAGTGCAATTCTTTGAGTATGAGGAGTAACTCATACCTTGTATTGATAAGATCAGCCTCCTATTACCAAGAGCCTCTTAATCTTTCAAGAATCTCAATTCCTTAGAAGAGGGCCAACATTTTAGCTTTAATTGTTCATAGCTTCCACTATACCCCATTCAAAGTTTGTTTCATGATTTCCTTCATGTTTAAAGACAATCTCCCTCTCCAACTCCATGCACTTGTCAATATTTTATGATAATGTTAATTATTTGAGTTTTTTTTGGTGGCATTCACCTTTTCATGGATTTTTTTAAATGCTACATCATTATTGGGCAAATTTCATGTTGTCAATATTTATGATAATGTTAATTATTCGAGTTTTTTTTGGTGGAAATCACTTTTTCATGGATTTTTTTTCGATGCTACATTATTTGGCAAATTTTGGAGGGAAGGCTTGTGCTTTTGTTGTCGATATTTATGAAAATGTTAAAATCTCAAATCGTGGCACACTTTTTCATGGATTTTTGAGATGCTACATTATTTGGCAAATTTTGGATGCAAGGCTTATGCTTTTGTTGTGGCAAATTTTGGATACAAGGATTCCTTGTGTTTTGTGGCATGCTTTTTCAGTGGGGAGGTTTGCTTATTCCTAATCTTGTTTGTTTGTTTGGAAAATTGTTGTGGACTTCTAAGTGCATGTGGTAATGAACTATGGGTTAGTAGTTTTATAGAGTCATTTAAACTTATATAGTTGATTTCATCATTTTGTAACCTAATTTATATAGTTTGTGTTCACAGCAGTTACTATTGATAATTATCCAACTATGGTGGAAAACAAACTCTTGAGAATATAGAAAATATAGAATGATTGAGAAGAATTCAAAAATACTATACTCATTTGAATTCCCTGTTTTCACTCAATTCTAGGTTATAGACTTATTGGAGACAATTATTGAATAGGTATTGACAATATTGCAATGGAATATGTTAGTTTTCACTCAATTCTAGGTTATAGACTTATTGGAGACAATTATTGAATAGGTATTGACAATATTGCAATGGAATATGTTAACCAATGTTTTGAAAGAAGAATCGTTAACCTAAATAAAGTTATGACACTGATTATTTTGCATTTCGAAAAACTAAGCAAGATTTTATTTTTTATAATAGATCCACCATATCAAAAAATCTTGAAATCCATCCTTATAATCAGATTTAGAAGTAAATTTAAGGCAAAACAAATAGAATCAAACCGTACATGTTTAAAGATCATCACAAAAGTTCATATATTCTGTTTTACTACATATTTGGAACAAGGGCCAAAAAATTAAGACTAGTTGCGCCACCTGAAAAGAAAAACTGACTTCTAGGTCTGCATTCAAAGGTTGCAGAGAATGATACCCATTAATATTCATGTACCACATGATATTTCTTTTCCAAAAGTTAATTTTAGCCGTAACACTGCAACTTTAGTTATTCTTAATAAAGCAATTTCTAGTCTTCTAGATGTACGTTTGAATAATATTCCAACTTGGATAGCCAAAGAAGCCTCCTCTAATCCTGACCAGGTTAGACCAAAAAAATCTCTACATAGCTAAAAAAATACACGCCAAAAAATCAAACAGGATAATCAACACCCTAATATGTTATAGTTCAAACATACTTGAAGTTTTTGAATGTGAATACCACAATGAAACGTGAACATGGAGTTTTAATTTAAACTCCATGGAGTTTGAACATAGATGACTCACTCTGAGCCTAAAGCACTTATGCTCCTGTATCCAACAAGCAAAACAAAAAAATGCTAGCAAGAAAACAACTGCCTTTAGACCTTGACTGCATACTTTCTCACTGGGAAGTACATCTCCTTCTTTTTCTGTCTCTCAGTCTTCATTGAAGCCTGACAAAAAAGAGAAAGAGCATTATAATTTTTATCGACAACTGAACAAGATACAGAAAGCAATGCAAGACAAAGAAAAACATCAATAAAGTTGCACCAACTACACCCATATAATAAATTCTATCATGAAATGTACAGAATATCAATGTAAAAGGTGAAGCAACACAGATATTTAATAATGTCTATTCAGAAATGAAAGATTACCCTTAACGCCCATGAAGGACTTAATCCCCTATTCCCATAAAGAACACGCTTGAAGCTAGCAGTGGATTTGCAAACTATATAAATGTCCCACTAAAGATTATTTTCAAGGAAACTTTTGATTGTCAGTGAGCTGCACATCAATGAAATAATGGTCTTGTGTTGAATTCTTGTCGAGTCATTACAGACCATACAAGTGCAAGCAAGTGAAATTGGTGCTTGAAAGCAATGCCTCTGCCACCTTAATGCCTAGTCAGCCAAAAGTCCTAGCTCTCAATAATATACTATATTTCTAACAAATATTGCTTGCAGCATTGAATAACTAGACTCGTACTATAATGTGATCCAAGAAAGTTACGACTCCTAATTCCTAGCAACTCAAGAGATGCACAATGTTACAAACCACGTATGACCTAAATCCTGAATGAAATCTCTGAAACGGTTTCTTACAAGAAAATCAACACCATTGTACTTTGAAATCACTGAAACAATTTACTCCAAAAAAAATCATTTTGATGATTTGATTAAAAAAGTGTGCATACACCAAAATTAACCTCCTCTAGATCTAATTTAAAACAATACAAATGCGATATATGTTTTTCTTGTGTACAACAGAAAACCTACAGTTGATGAAAGATATAATAAATTGAACAAAAACATTAGCTTGCCTTTTCAATGAAACTTGTTTTTCTATCCAATAGCATTGAAGGCTTCCTTGAAGGTATTAAACAACAAAATTAATATCTGAAATGGCAGCTAGCAACTAGGTCACGGGATTCACCATTTTAGGCTAAACAATTAAACATAGTTGATTGTTTGTGTTCATGCACAATATATTTAGACAAACTTACATGATAAAAGTTTTATCTTCACTTGGTCAAACAGGTTGACAACCAGGTCCCACTTCAATGTTAGAATAATTACATTTTCTGAAAATAACAATAAAAATAGAACCTGAAGTTCTAGACCACAGACCATGAATTGCTTACTTTAACCCTAAACTGTTAATAATGAATACAAGAAAGAAGAGAAAAGGGGAGGGCTGCAAGTAGATGAGGAAAACATGCAAAGGGAATGGTTAAAAGAAACAGATTATACACACAACGTGAAATTCAAAAACATTAAGCAGCTTACATACAAAATCTGAAAATTCAACAACACTTGAGTTGCACATTTGTTAAAATGTGTTTATGGTGCACTTTCATGACTTTAATTAATTATGATAGACTATTGTAGTGTTGCTAAAAACTCTAATTTCTCCCAATTATTCATTTTTTCTGAGTTTATTAGGTTGCCGATGTTTCCAGGCTTGGAAGAACAATTGAAATTTTAAAATAATGATGACACCAAAGAAAGAAATAATAAATTCAATATAAAAGAAGAGGCATAGAAAGGTAGGCATAGCAAAGGGCCTCCTGAGTTCTGGGTAGGAAAGACCAAAGGTGTAGAGCTATGCTTGCAATACAAAGAAATGTTTCTCCTTGGAATCCATACTAGAGGAAGAAGTGGATCGCCTCAAAAGGAGGATGTCAAAGCAACAAAATGAACAATGAGGAGTGTAGGAGTTTATCAAAGAAATTAAAGCCAAAATGACTAGGATAGTGGACAAGATAGAGAGTTTGTCAGCTTAGCAAATTGTGTTGGTAAGGTTGACAAATGGCAAGATGAATTATTCATGGTTGAAAGTCATGGCACCATCAGTTCAATGAAATCAATAAGAGACTGCAGCAATTGAGAATGAGCAAGGACTTAGTGCTCTGCCAAACTCTTGCGATAGATCATATAGATCCCCTTTGTGCATATAGATCCCCTTTGTGCAACAAAGGAAGGGATGAAGAAAATATCAGGAAGATGGTGATCATCCTAATAGACTCAAAGGAAAAGGATGGAGACCAAGGTTCTAAAGGAGAAATCTCACAATTAAGGCTCATGCATGAAACTTTAGAAGAACTTCAATATGATCTGAATTATATTTTGGGTTGAGGGGATGAAGGAAATATTGGGAAGATGGTGATCATCCTAATAGAATCAAAGGAAGAGGATGGAGACCAAGGTTCTAAATGAGAAATCTCACAATTAAAGCTCATACATGAAACTTTAGAAGAACTTCTATATGATTTGAATTATACTTTGGTTAAGAAGTAGATGAAAGAAATATTGGGAGGATGGTTATCATCCTAATGTACTTGAGACCAAGGTTCTAAAGGAGAAATCTCACAATTAAGTCTCATGCATGAAACTTTAGAAGAACTTTCTCGACGAGCATATCCAGGACGGTGAGGGGTATCTCCTCCACCAGGTTCTGATATCCATCTTGCTTTTCGTCGATGATGTGGTCCTCCTAGCCTCATCTCCAGCAGGATTACCGAGACAGTTGGATGCCCTAGCTCTCTTCTACGACCTTTTCCAGTGGATGGTCAAGCTAGGTAAAACCAAGGTTATGATCTTCAACGGGTCGAAGAAGTCTGTAGACCTTCATTTCTTCTTCAGAGGGGAGGAGACCGAGATCACCATCGCCTACACGTACTTGGGAGTACAATTTTCGGGACCCCATTTTAGTCTGCGACTGGCCTTCCAGCCTCGGATTGCCAAGAGTTATGGGTTTTTAGCCCTTCTCGAGAGAGAGTGTTTCTGCCACCATTTTTCGAACATCTCATCCAAGATGTCTCTCATGGACTCCCTTATCCGACCCACGGTTCTCTATGGCTTAGATATTTGGGGGCCTTCCTTACTGGTGTCTGATTGGGCCTCGGTTGAGAGAGTCCAAACCCTTCTCCTCTGACGCATCATTAGATGCAAGCAGACAATTCCTCATCACATCATCCTAGCAGAGTTTGGGGCTCAACCCTTCCGACTTGAGACAGTGTTCGGACTGGTCTCTTTTCTACATCGCATCCAAGGTTTAGCCAACTCGGCAAAGGGACAAGACCGATACCTGTTCTTGGCCTACTACTCTTCTAAGACCTTTGCCCTCTCTAGCCCTTTGGGTCCGGCTCGTGGTTGGTTTGCAAGGGTTTCAAATCTTTTGGGTCTGTGGGCATACAAATTCACTTGGGTTATTCCTTGGATGCACCCGGCCATCTCCTACCGACCAGACAGGTATTGAAGAAGATCATCAGAGATAACTTTTATAGACAATTTATCCAGATCACTTGGGGCATAGGGATGGGTTCATCGTTCGACCACAGTATACATTCCAACACTAGATGCATGCTCTTCGCATTCCTCTAGGCCCAGTTAAGAGTGGACTCCCACAGACTCTTTATAGAGACAAACCACCAGATCAACCGACCATACAAGATCTGTCAGCTATGCCAACTACAGGAGATCAAGACTAAGGAGCACTTCATCTTCCGATGCCCCATTTATGATGAGATCATGGGGCAATTTCATTGCTTATTCAAGGGTACTCAAACCCTCACGGGCTTCTTCAGGTATCCAAATCAACAGTGTTTATCCTTACACATACAAGAGGCCCTCAAGTTCCAAGCCCATACTCTTCATCCTCCTACAAGACCAGACCCTATTCGGCGAATCACCTCCTTCTTCTTGGTGCTACCCTCAAGAAGGGGCACTAAGAGACAGACTAACACCAGCGTAGCCACGGACTCCAAATCAGTGCGGACCTGTGGGACCTTCCCTCGTCCCACAAGATTTCAGCGACATGGCCAAACATATCCCCTCCCAGGAGACAAATGGATCCTCAGACCTCGTCGACGCACCACCTCTACCAGTCAGTAGCACAACAGACGATCCAGGCACCCCACCAGGTCCCCCTCGGGACAACCGACTATACTCAACTTTCTTCATTCGGCCTCAGATGATAGGAGAAATGGATCCATTCCATGACAGATCTACTTCCTTCCTTCTTTCTAGTTCCTCTTGTCCTTAGATCTTCTTCCCTTACAATACACCCCATCATCAACGCAGGTATTTGATGATACACCCCACCATCAGCCCAGGTATTTGATCTCGAGGCTGAGGGTCCCGAGGGTTCTGCATGCCTCAAGTATATCTCACTTTCTACTACTCTACCTTATTACACTTACTTTCTGCATCTTGCCTTTTATAGGATACATTTTGGTGCTCCTGCATTGTATCGACATCATTGTACTCAACAGTCACTTTGACCTACTTTTGTGGTCATTAATCGAACATTAATCAAAATTATAATTAAATTATATTATATATGATTTGAATTGTACTTTGGTTAAGATAGCAATATCTTAATTAGTAAATAGTAAACCCTCTATAATAAGAGTTTGAATAAAGTATTGAACATTTGATCATTATGAACTCTTATTCCTATTACAATTTGTCCTCCGAGTCAAATTAAGAGTGTAAGGAGGGCGATTAATAAGAGAGATGTCAAGTCATTTTTTGCAAATCAAGTAGCACCTCCAAGCACGGCCTGAATTCTATAACTCTTGTGTATAATAGAATTTTTGTTTTGATTAAAGTGAACTTTAAACTTTTTTCGTTGTTTCAACTCCTCTCAATGCAAAATTACTAGAAAGCCATACACAGTTAACAAGACATGCCACAAGATTGCTCCCATTGTCAGATTTTGGTAGCTTGGTGGTACTTCTACATCTATTGCGCCTAGGCAGGAGTCCAAGCAAATAACTCTCTCTAGTGACTTTATGAAGTGACTTCATAAAGTGATTTTATAAAGTCAAGTTGAGCCTTTTAATATTTAATGGGTAAAAGTGACTTTATGAAAAGTGGGTCACTTGAGTGATTTAAGTGAACTCAACGAAAGATTAAATCGTGACCATTAATCTCAAGGGAAGGTGAAGAGTCACTCAAGGAAGACCAAGGGTTAGAGGAGTTACTCATTAATGAGTAGTAAAAGGAACACTAGAGGAGAGATGGCGCGCACCTTTTGAGGAGTGAGAGAGAAAGTTGAAGAGACACAATTTCCTAGAGAGACGAGCTAGAGGAAAGAGTAGCAACCAAAGGGAGAGGTGCAAATCCCAAGGAAGGAAATATGCACGCATCCCAAGAAATATCAGCATTAAGAGGGTCATACAGCTAGTGTTTGGCATTGAAATCGAGGCAATCTCTCTGTTGAAGATAGGCACGATTTCCAAGGTACTAAGAGACAAATTTATACAACTAAGTGCAACTATTATGCACAGAAACCGAGGACATATTTGCTGCTAGAAGAAGGTCGTATAGTACAATCGTACAACAGAAATAGTGGCACAGATTTCGAGGCAAAAATCAAGTGCATTTTTCTGAGGGTCTTCGGCACAGATTTTGAGGAGGTTTGTTGGTTCTGATTACTAGTTATTGTTGTACATTTTATGCTAATAATGTTGTTGTTGTAAAACTCAGAATTTTCCTAAGAGCTCAATAAGAAAAATCTCTCCTAGACTGGTTTTCCCCTTGTGGGTTTTTCCAGGGGCATTGCCCAGAAATTTCATGTGTTTAATGTGGTGAATGTGTTGTTGTTCATTTACTTTTCCGCTACAGTATTTTTTCAGATTGCTTAGTCTCTTGTATTTATGCTCGTAGTTACAGTAAATGCATGTGGTACCCTTGCTTTATTGGTGAATAACTATAGGAGGTTGAAATCTTGTGTTGGCTAAGTGTTTGAGATCATTTTTTTTAACATGGTATCAAAGATGGAGCTCTGAAGTTCGGTAGACTTGATATTCGACACTTGATTTGCAATGAGTGCAGAGGGATTTTTTCTTGAAAGAAGGAAGGAGAAGAGTCGAGTCTCAGTTGAGAAGGTCATGGCTTTTGGCTTGAGGTTCGAAGATAGATTGGATGGGGAAGCGAACTTTAGTCCATGAAAGGAGAGGATTGCATTGTTGTTGGGAGAACAGGAGTTGTGGGATATTGTGCACCATACCGCCACTGCACCTATTGTCATTCCTACAAATCCTACTCAGTCGACCGCATATTGTTGATGTTTGGTAGCTGCGGGAGGATCTTTCCCTCCTAGATGACCTTTCTTAGATGCGGAAAAGATTCTAGAAGCAAGAGATCCATTGGATAGATGTTGAAGTACCCCAGAAGAGAAGTCGGCCCAGAGGAATAAAGAATAATGAAAAGACACCTTCCCAGAAGAGAATTCGGCCCAGCTAGAAGGACAAGAAGCATATAAATAAGGAGGCACCTTAACTCATTTGTTCACTCACTCACACTCTCTCAGCGACACAGAAGCAATGCGCAAGTTTGGAGAAGGTGACGCAGTTGCTGCAGTGACTCGGTTTCTTCTTATTCAGTCTTTTGGTATCTCTCTCTTGTGCGCTACTCTCCTTGAGGAGGTGCGCCACCTTAGTATAGTGTTGTTGCTACAACTGTGGTGGTATTTCTGGTTGAGGTAGCCCTTGAGCTAGGGTTTATCTGTTTGGACTTGCTTTGTGAACATAATCTATCTAAGAAAGGTTGTTGGGTTTTTCCCCATTTGGGGTTTTCCCAGGATAAATATCGTGTTCTTTTTTTTTCTTGTTTATGCTGGTATTGCTCAATACATGATATATATATGTTAATGGTAATGAAGTAAAAGAACACTAGTAGCTCTAATGCTCTGTAAATAAGGAAAATCTAACCTGGTATCAGAGTTGGTTCTGAACAGTTTGACCACTAGAAGGAAGACCGCTACAAGCAGCACCTTGGAGCTACAATACTTGGTCAAGCTCGTTGAGCTCTATCCCAAGGTCGTTGGGGATAATCCTTTCACAGAGCAGTGCACCCTACCCTAGCGCACCCCCTGAAACCCTCAGCGTGCAGTTTGGTGAAGTTTGAAAAATTGAGGTTTTTTCAGTGCTGGGGTTTCTACCAACGAAAAATGACAACCAGCATGAGAGTTGAAGATGTTTGGATGGAGCAGATAACTTCAAATCCTAGAAGCACGGAGTTCTCCTCATTCTAGAAGAGAATGAGTTATTGGATCATATCAAGCAAATGCTTCCAGAACCAAAAGAAGAAGACACCAAAGCAAAGTTCGGGAAGAATAAGGGCAAGGCCAAGAGGATCTTGACAGACCCAATAAAGGATCATCTAATACGTAATGTATCAGAACTGAAAACACCAAAGGAAATGTTTGATGCCCTAACCAAACTTTATGAAAGTAAGAATACCAGTCGAAAGCTTACTCTAAGGCATCAACTCAAAAACGTGATAATGAACAAGCCAAAAACAATAGCCAACTATTTCACGAGGATCTCGCAGATCAAGGACCAGTTAGTAGCCATTGGAGATCCAGTAGAAGGCGTTAAACTCGTTGTTAGAGTTTTTAGGGAAAAAGAAAATAGAGATATCTTTTCAAAATTGATCACTACTGTACATACAGATCAGCACTTAAAACAAAAAATCCGAAGTACATGAGATACTGAAAACACAAATCTGAACATGCTAAAGAGAGCAAACTTTAACTAGGACTGATCATGAACAGAAAATAACATTTATGAATATTAACCTAGACTAGAAATAGATGTAAGCATTAGTAGAATCAGATCTGAACTTTACCTTGGAAGAAATAAATGACAGAGGTACCTAATGTGTAGTTGTCCTCTTTATTTATGCTCAAACAAGCTATGAAGGTCATGGATCAAACCCTCAAGGGTTCAAGGGTTTGATCTCATCATGATCCTTAAGTGGACAGTTTACCAAGAAGAACTTTGATAATCAGCAAAAGAAAGGTTGATACAGGAAACCCCAAAGACCACAAGAAGGCTCAACCAAAATTGTCCAAGATGAACTGCAGTGCAAAACCCTCAAGGAAGAATCTGATAAACAACAATAGGAGGGTTACACAGGTGGCAGCCAAGGAGAAAAACCCACAGCAGCCTAGAAGAAACTCAGCAACATCTTGGAGAGATGAAGGGAGGAGCCAAAGGGTTGCCTAGGAGGCAGCAGCACCCTTAAAGCACACAGCGACAGCAAGAGGAGGGGCCAAAGGAAGGATGCGACACCTATAGCAGCAAGAGGAAGGTTCGCGGCACTTACACACAACAGGAGGCAGGTCCATGGCACCAATACCCAGCAGAAGGAGGACCAAAAATGAACCACCAGTCAGCAAGAGGAAGAAACTAAGGAGGCCGCACCTCAAACAAGAAAGAGAGAGTCCACCAAGGAGGTCGTACCTCCAACACAAGAGCCAAGCTGAGGTAGCCGCAGAAAAACAGACTAGAAGAGGAGAGCAAGTGAATGTGATAATGAAAGAGGGGTAGGTCTTTATTTATAGTTTAGGAAGGGTTAGATTTAGGTTTAATTAAAAACTTAAAAATAAAAAATAATAATAATAATTAATATTTTTAATTAATAAAAATATTAACTATAAAGTCAAATAAGTCAAAGTGACTTATAAAAGACCAATACAACATCAAGCAAGAAGGAGAAAGAGAATCAAGCAAGGGGAGGTTGCAATACAAAGTCAAGGGGGTCTTCTTCAATGGCAAATTGTCCACATATGTCTCATGATAACTTATAAGCTTATATCATCCCTGCATAAGAGGAGAAACCAGTGATATGGTCATGTCCATCTTCCAGCTACTCCTATGGACCATCCCGAGAGAGAAGAAGAAGATCACACATCATCACATCTTGGCACACAACCAAGAACTCCCTGGTCCAAGACATTTGGGGGCCCTAGAACACATCTAGGGTCTTTCATCTACCAAGGTACAAGACGAAGGATCAACCCAAACATTTAAGCAAGGATTCCCTGGAACACATCCAAGGGCCCTAGAACACATCTAGGGACTTACATCATCAACCACCAAGGAACACATCCAAGGATCAATCCAAGCATCGAGCAAGGATTCCCTGGAACACATCTAGGGACTTATTGCTTGGTCCTTGACCAAGAACCCCAGAAATACACTGGGGTCCCTCACTAGGGCCTTTTGCCATGGCTCAAACTACTTGGTCCCAAACCAAGAACCCCAAGAGTGCACTGGGGGCCCTAGATCTCAGCTAGGGTCTTATGCCATCCTTCCAGAGAATGGCTCTTGCAGTTGCACTAATTTCAACACTCATGACTACTACACTCCATGGATTTCCCTCCTCTTGGGATCCATTTGTTCAAGGGATTTGCGCCAGAAGCAAATTGCCCAAGTTCAAAAAGCTTTGGGTAGACTACACCCAAGAGGAATCCAGGTTGATATCCAAATCACAGAAGACTAATAATGATGAAAATCAAGCACTTGTTGCCCAAGTGAAGAAGATAAAGGAAAGGGAAGAAGGCAGCCCGAAGAAGCCTAAGAAACCACGCCATAGGAAGGATTCGTCAAATATCAGATGCTACAACTACAAGGAGATGGGACATTATGCTGCACAATGTCCTCTTAAACATGAAAAAGGAAAGAAGTACCACCATGCACATGTAGCAGATGTTGAAGAAGAGTATGTCCTTTAGCCAATAGTGCTTCCAAGCACATGACCGGGGAAACTATAAGTGGGTCAGCAGCAGCTAAACTCCAGGTTTGCATATCAGGTTTGATATTTTTATATTGTTGCAATTTAAATGTTGCAGTCCTTAAATTCTATTATTGTTATCACTATTGCTAGTTTAGTAAACACTTGATTATTGTTGGTACGACTACCATTAAATGAATGCTCATATTAATAATGCACTTGTTTACAAGATAAATTGATCTCTTCTAGGAGATGTTCTTGGTTGTTGACCCTGTATCAGGCAGGTTATCTTGTAAATTCCATGGAGGTTACCCTGGAGATGTTGTTCTTGTTTCTTGTTTCGGGCAGGTCACAAGTAATAGCTCTGAGAGGGAGCTATAATGACGATTGCAGGAGGCAACAGTTTAGATGGTCTCTAGCCGAGACATGAAGTAGATTATCCAGACATAGAATTGTGCACATCCATGTAATGAAGGAGAAGAGGAGGTCAGCACATGCAGAGGGAGCAGATGACTTCGAAGAATACATAGCTTCAGAGGGAGTCAAGCTTTAGAGGGAGCAGATGACTCAAAGTGAGCCTGATCTCGGAGAGACTTTCATTCAGAAAGTATTCCTCCCCAGATTCAGATTCAGATGGGAGAGACGTCCTCCAGGACTGACAGACAGGAGGCTAGATCGAAGCTTCAGAGGCTTTGAGGAAATATGAGACCACCTGAAAGGATTCCTTGTTTCAGTGACAAAGGAGGAAGCCAGTCAGAAGGATTGGGATATGGACCTATTACTTTGATTCCAAGACAAGAAGGGAAGTCAGTGGTGACTTCCAAGTTGATCTACAAGATCAAGCATGCTGCAGATGGCAACATAGAGATGTACAAAGCTTGATTTGTGGCCCAAGGATTCTATGACGAGACACTTGCTCTAGTAGCCAGAAGAAGTGTACATAAAGCAGCCACAAGATACTTGAGAAGGAGTCTCGTGTCTGCATATTGAAGAAGATTTTTTACAGACCTAAACAGGCACCCAGGGCATGATATGATAGATCAGATAGTTACTTGATGAGCTTAGGAATGATTGCCCATTGATCCTATATGGGGATGACTTGTTTCTGACAGGAGATGAGAAACGCATAGTTGGGTGCAAGAGGGAGCTCACTTCAAAGTTCGAGATGAAGGATCTAGGTCTAATGCAATACTTCTTGGGATTGGAGGTGTGGCAAAGATCAGATGAGATTTTCCTTAGCCAAGGAAAATATATTGTTGAGATTTTGCAGAGATTCGGGATGATGGACTGCAAGTCCATGACCACACCCATGACAATAAATCTGAAGCTCTTGAGTGATTCATCTTCAAATTTGGTGGATCCCACAATGTACAGACAGCTGATTGGATCCTTGATGTACCTGGTTAACACCAGGCCAGAAATATGCTTTGCAATGAATGCCTTGAGTTAGTACATGGTTGAACCTAAACATGTACATTAGATGGCAACAAAACATGTGTTGAGGTACCTACGTTGTACGATTCGATATGGACTGAGATGTCTCGGATGGAGATGTGAAGCTGCAGGGATATACAAACTTTGGTTGGGTAGGGAGTGCAGTGGATAGGAAGAGTACTTCAGGATGTTGTTTCAGTTTGGGACCAGTGTGATCTCATGGTTGAGCTGGAAGCAGACATCAATGGCACTCAGTACAGCAAAGGCAAAGTATATAGCATCCAATATTGCAAGTCGTGAAGCAGTGTGGCTTCGAAAGTTTCTTGCAAGACTTCATCCGAGACGTGATGGAAAAGGGAGCGGTGAAGCTCCAGTACACATCCACAAATGAGCAGATTGCGGACATTCTCACCAAGCTTTTGTCCAAGGCGATGGACAGATGAGTAGCATTGCCCAAATTGGTCATGCTGATTTGACCAAGGGAGAATGATACATTCACTCACGGGATTAGCCATGTTGATTTGGCTAGTGGTGAATGGCCCAAGCGCAGTCTTTCTCCTATTAGTCATGTTGATTTGATTAGGAGTGAAAAAAACTCGAGGTGCTCCAGAGACAAGCTTGGCATGATGCAAAATGTCCACCCTCGTTGAGAGGGAGGTGTGTTGTTTCTTCTCATGCTGACTAACTCCTCTGGCCAAGGGTTCCCTAGATCAGTCATGTGAGGTGATTGAGGGGGTAATGCACTATCGGACTTGATGAGAGAAGAAACATCACACGCATAGTCGTGAGGACTATGGGAGTAGCTTCGTGCTACTGGATAAGACTATAACTATGGTTGATGGCATTGTAGTAGCTGTGTGCTACTAGTTGATTGTTGCATAGTTATAGAGACATCGACTATGATTATGGTTGATGGCATTGTAGTAGCAATATGCTACTAGTTGATTGTTGCATAATCATAGGTATGACTATGGTTGATGGCATTGTAGTAGTTGTGTGCTACTAGTCGATTGTTGCATAGTCATATGGATGACTATGGTTGATGGCATTGTAGTAGTTGTGTGCTACTAGCTGATTTTTGCATAGTCATGTGTTAAATTTGGCAGCATCAACAGCCATTCTCCAATGAGAGGCCATATGGGCAACCTTGAGGCTAGCCAGAGAGATTTGGAGAATCAACCAATCTTGTGAGGTATTGACAAAAGCCAGAGGGAACGTACAACCTCTGTGAGTCAAACCAAAAGTCAGGACGAACGAGATGCTATGTGAGTCTAATGCAAAAGTCAGGGGGAACTTACAACCTCTGTGAGCATAGGAAGTCTAGGGCAAAAGTCAGGGGGAACATACAACCTCTGAGAGCATAGACAGACTAGTGCAAAAGTCAGGGGGAACGTACAACCACTGTGAGCCTAGTCAAGCCTTGTGAGCCATGAGCAAAAGTCAAGGCATCTAGCAAAAGTTAGGTTGAATATAAAATTCCTATGAGTTAAAAACAAACGATATTTCTAATATTGCAAATGATATAAATGTATTGATCTAGTGCGTTGGCGCGTGTAACATTATCCACCATGAAGAGAATTTTGAATTGCCTTGTAAAGAGTCGAGTTGTAGAAGTCAAAGTTGCATGTCTAAGTCAAAGACATTGTTGTCAAGTTGTCGCATGTTGCATGTTGTATGCATGTCTAGTTGCATGTTGCATGCATGACATGTGCATGCTAAGTTAGTACGCATGCATGCCAAGTCAAGGGTGAGTTGCAACTGAAGTCTCAAGTCTAGTTCTATTTTCGAACTAAAGTATGAAGCTGAGCTATGTTAAAGCATGCAAACAAGTTCCTAATTCGAACCATCTACTTCTCCTCTTCACTCCTTTATAGGTAGAGGTTGACCCCTCTCTTCCACACAATGGCTATGCAGGGTAAAGGTGAAGCTAGAGGCAGCATTGCAACTGCTAAACAGAGGCTGCTATACAGAGGCACATATCAGCAAATTGAAGGCAACTGTACCAGTGCTATACAGAGGCACATATCAGCAAATTAAAGGCAGTTGTACCAGTGCTATACAGAGGCACATATCAGCAAGTTAAAGGCAGTTGTACCAATGCTATACAGAGGCACATATCAGCAAATTAAAGGCAGTTGTACCTGTGCTATACAGAGGCACATATCAGTCACGAGAGACAGCGTATAACCCTGATAAAGTGAGGCAGCATATCAGTCCAGGAAAGGACAGCAAAGCAGCACACAGGTTATGCATGGTCTCTTCCTCAGTGTTGGTCAATAATCAGAAAACATATCAACAAAGCTTCTCTTCTTCTAAAAGTTTTCAGTCGAGTCTAAGTCGTCTTTGCCAGCTCTTTTAAGAGCAGATTTTTTCATGGTGGATATTTGTAAGCAGTCATACATTATTAATGCAATAAAGGAATATCGTTTGCTGGGGTTTTTCTCCCTGTACAGGGTTTCCCAAGGGTATATGTGTTGTTGATGTGCATGCTTACATATCTACATGGTTATTGCTATTCGGTTATGATTCTGTATTGTTGAAGTGTATTAAGTTGGAATCAAAGTGTTGAAATATTCAAAGAAATAATCCGCTTAAGAAATCAATCTAAAAATTTAACATCATGGAGGTTGCAAACTATGATTATAGTCGATGGCATGGTAGTAGTTGTGTGCTACTAGTTGATTGCTACATAATCATAGAGACTATTGGATTGCATGGTGGTAGCTTGTGTAGCTATCAGTTGATAGCAAGGGAGAAACATTGTGTCTCTAGATAGTAGTTGTGTGCTACTTGGAGTGGTTGTGTACCACCGAATAGTAGTTGTGTACTACTATGGATCGGCATTGTCGTATTCTACTGGATGGCATTGTAGTAGCTATGTGCTACTAGTTGATTTCCATGGAGACTACCAGTTCACATTGGGAGTAGCTAAGTGTTACTTGATTGCAGAGACTGTGACAGACGATTCAAGCTACCAATGGCATTGTGGCAGCTGTGTGCTACCAGTTGATTGCAAAGTAGTCAGTGGACTACTAAATGAAGACGCCGTGAAAGATACCTCCGTAGCTAAGAGGGAGTGTTGATGTTTGGTAGTTGCGAGAGGATCTTTCCCTCCTAGATGACCTTTCTTAGATGCCGAGAAGATTCTAGAAGCAAGAAATCCATTGGATAGATGTTGAAGTAACCCAGAAGAGAAGTCGGCCTAGAAGAAAAAAGAATAATGAAAAGACACCTTCCCAGAAGAGAAGTTGGCCCAACTAGAAGGATAGGAAGACTATAAATCAGTAGGCACCTTAGCTCATTTTTGTTCACTCACTCACACTCTCTCAGCTACACAGAAGCAAGGCACAAGTTTGGAGAAGGTGACGCAGTTGCTGCAATGACTCGGTTTCTTCTTGTTTAGTCTTTTGGTATCTATCTCTTGTGCGCTACTCCTTGAGGAGGTGTGCTACCTTGGTATAGTGTTGTTGTTGCAGCTATGGTGGTATTTCTAATTGAGCTAACCCTTGAGCTAGGGTTTATCTGTTTGGACTTGCTTTGTGAACAGAATCTATCTAAGAAAGGTTGTTAGGTTTTTCCCCATTTGGGGTTTTCCCAAGATAAATCTCTTGTGTTCTTTTTTTCTCTTGTTTGTGTTGCTACAGCTCAGTACATGATATATATATGTTAATTGTAATGAAGTAAAAGAACACTAGTAACTCTAATGCTCTGTAAACAAGGAAAATCTAACACATATAACAAGAAGAATGTTAAGGCTAAGAGATTAATCTTGGATGCAGTCAAAGATCACTTCATTCTGCACATTTCAGGAAAGAAGAATGCCTATGAAATGTGGGTATCTTTGACCAAGCTATACCAAAGTTCGAATGAGAACCGAAAGATTGTATTGAGAGAGAAGTTGAGAAACATGAAGATGATCGAGACTGAAAAAGTGTCATCATATCTCACCATTATCACTCAAGTTCGTGATGAGATTGGCACAGTTGGAGAGGTTATAACAAATGGAGAATTGGTCAAGACAACTCTGAATGGTTTTTCAGAGAAGTGGAACACCTTTGTTAAAGGTGTGGTCTCCAGGGAGCACAGTCCCAACTGGGAGAGATTGTGGGATGACTTCATACAGGAAGAGATTCGTGAGGAAGCTCTTTGTAGCAGACAGTCAAAGGGTGAGGAGAGAGAGGAGAATGAGGAGAATGTTGCCCTCCTTGCGAAGAAGAAGGACAAGAAGGCTACGGGAGGGGAGAAATCTTCTCATGGCGAGAAGAAGGACATGAGTAAGGTGAGATGTTATGCATGTCATGAGTTAGGACATTATGTAGGCCAATGTCTGAACAAGAAGAAGAAACAGGAGCCAGAGGTGTCAGCATCAGTTGAGGTCGTTTAGTTTACGAAAAAGTTCGAGAAGGAGTTTTCCTTGATGGCTTGTCCTGCAGGCGGGTGCCTAGGGTGTATAGGCACTCTTACATGGTTCTTAAACAGTGGGGCCTCTCAACACATGACGGGTATGAGGTCTATATTCCTCAGTTTTACAGAGATCGACTCACGCAACAGTTGTGTGGGGTCTAGGGTTAGCACAAGACATGTTCTAGCTGTGGAGAGAGTTGGAAGTGTTAAACTCCAACTGGAGTCAGGAGGGTATATGGAGTTGGCCGAGGTTTTATATGCTCTTGAACTACAGGTGAACTTGCTCTCTGTGTCATCTATTGAGATAGACGGATGTGGGATTTTGTTCTCTCAAGGACTGGCGTACCTATATCTAGAGGGGGTCTCTTCTGACACAAGGGTGTTGCTTGGTGTCCAATCAAAGAGATTGTACAGAGTGCTTAATCAACCTGTAGTTGGATCCAGTGGGTGGTTGGAACCTGAGTCAGACAGAAGTGAAGCTTTAGAGAGAGGACACTAGATGGATAAGTCTTTGCATCAGAGATCAACAGAGGTAGTTGGAGATGCTTCGAGTTCAGAGGGAGCAGTGGCTTCCAGGGTAGTGGGAGCGGCTACAACAGCAAAGGACATGATGAGATTGGAGACAGATTCTGGTGGTACCAGAAGTACCTCCCTCGCTAAGAGGGAGTGTTAGATTTCGGTAGCTAGGTGGTACTTCTGCATCTATTGCGCCTAGGCAGGAGTCTGAGCAAATAACTCTCTCTAGTGACTTTATGAAGTGATTTCAAAAAGTGACTTTATAAAGTGATTTTATAAAGTCAAGTTGAGCCTTTTAATATTTAATGGGTAAAAGTGACTTTATGAAAAGTGGGTCACTTAAGTGATTTAAGTGAACTCGACGAAAAATTAAGTCGTGACCGTTGATCTCAAGGGAAGGTGAAGAGTCACTCAAGGGAGACAAAGGGTTAGAGAAGTTACTCATTAATAAGTAATAAAAGGAACACTAGAGGAGAGATGGGGCACACCTTTTGAGGAGAATCAGAGAGGAAGTTGAAGAAAAACAATTTCCTAGAGAGTCGAGCTAGAGGAAAGAGTAGCAGCCAAAGGGAGAGGCACAAATCCCAAGGAGGGAAAGAGGCACGCATCACAAGAAATATCAACATTAAAAGAGGGTCGTACATCTAGTGTTTGGTACTGAAATCGAGGCAGTCTCTCTGCTGAAGATAGGCAAAATTTCCAAGGTGCGAGGAGACAGAAATTCGTACAGATAAGTGCAGTTGTTAAGCACAGAAATCAAGGACATATTGGCTGCCAGAAGAAGCCTGTACAGTACAGCCATACAGCAGAAATAGTGGCACGAA
>JZKD02S0308371.1:200889-211535 GCA_000966675.3 Picea glauca
AAGTTGATTCAGGAGCTCTGCTTTGCTCTTGATCCGCAGCTCGTGAACCTTAATCCTGGCTGCCATCACATGTCACGCCATTAGATTACAGAAATAGTGTACAAATGCCATGCCATGCCAATTGCATTCATTTTCTTACCCATGTTTGCCCAAAATCCTTAGCCTTGCCCTCGATGTAACAACAGTACCAGAAGCGAAGAAAATACCGATATGAGCCGTAGGGTTTTGACGATGGGCTAGGGTTTCAAGTTGGCCCAATTAACAAAGTTCGTTTTATATTAGTAAGAGTAATTTTTCATTATGATGCTGGAATCCCGTGGGGAGGCACCCTAGGCAAATAAAACATAGAGGCGGTTCGTTCACAGTTGATGTAGTAGTAATGGTGTTCGAACCTTAAAAGCTGTTAATTTTATTAAAAAATGATAACAGGAAAATGAAACAGTGTTAAATTAGATGATTTTTATAATTACATTATTTTTTTATATTTTAAACGAAGAATGATGAAGATTATAAAAAATAAATTAACCATATATTTAGCCGGCAAATTAACCTGACTTATCAAATTCCATCCCTCGATGATATGAATTTGTTACTCAAATTTAAAAGTTATTAAACTTTATACATCATGATTCCAAAGGACATAATTTATTTCATCAACTTAATCACTTAAAAATGAAAAAGTTATTAAACTTTATACATCATGATTCCAAAGGACATAATTTATTTCATCAACTTAATCACTTAAAAATGAACCAAGGCTTTGTTGATATTGTAAAAATAATCAACAAATCATTAATACTCTATATTTGTATGAATAATCATAATAATACAAAAAATTATTAAAAAATCATAATAACCATTCATCATAATAATATAAAATTCCTCTGGATCGTGTGTCATTTGGAGCAAGGAACGTTAATGTGTTGGGAGTGGTGGCGGCATATCTTGTCTTGTCACGAATGTAACTCCCACGTGAGGCAGATCATGGTAAATACAAGGTTTCTTAGTTTGAAATGGTAGAAGAAAATGGAAGACATCGGTCGGCTACTCTCTGCATGGATCATAGTTAAGTTGTCATTTATGACAGCGAGTAGTTTTCGATTCTTTGTACTCTTGACTCTTTCTATCATGATGATCATTCAATGGTTAAGCATGGCAAGGAGGCTTGTTATGGTTCATTCTGATTTTTGCTTTTGGCTTTAGCTTGATCTTTGGTTCAATCTTGATTCTGGTTCTAATTTTATTCTAGCCTTGGACTGGCAAATTTCTTCATTTCTCTTGGACGATTCCATGGCTCCTTGAGTCATCTGAGCCAGGAAGACTCCCATTCACCAAACTTAAGCAACCATGGACGCGGTGAGGTTGCAAAGTTCTATGTTGATTCGGTCCATCCGGAAGCAAAGGCAACCATGTCAACTCTCGAAGAGGATGTGAAGATTGTTTGTGCTTATCAGGAAGATGACGAGGTTGATGTGCAAGTGGGGGATATCATTATGGACCTTGGTTGCTCTCGGACAAGATAATCCAAGTTCTACAGGACACTGGAATTACACTGGCACACTAAGACTATGATAGCTCAAGGAATGCTTCTAATGGACCAAGACTATAGGCAATTCAAACAACGTCTAGAAGCCTTGGAAGATCATAATAGATTGCTCTTGACAATGGTTCCCTGGCTCGTTAAGTGCAGCAATGGTTCTTTCCAGCGAACACGGGATGGTGGTCTATTGTAATGGCCTATGCACTGTTGTTATAAAGATTTTTTACTACTGCAACAATATTCAAGTTTTCCTTAATGTTGACTTTCGTCAAACACTTAGGTTGTGGGTAATTTTCACTACTTATAACTCCAATATTTTGTTGTGTACTTAATTGGGTTTTTGAGTGTTGAATGGGTGTGTTTCATATGATTTCAATATACATAAATGTCGAGTATTCACACCAGAAAATACACATAATGAAATATCAAGATAGAAGACATATAGATCTTATTGCATTTCTTGATTCGTAACAATAAAGATACAACAGAAAACCAACAGTGTTTGCACCAACAAATACAAATGAACCTGATATATATATATATATATATGTGTGTGTGTGTGTGTGTGTGTGTGTGTGTGTGTGTATTGTAGAGGATTAATAAGCCTGTGGACAGCCATAGGTAGTATCATTGCAGCAGAGAATTCATCCCATCTTTGAGATGGCTCTTCTTGCAAAAATATTTTGATTCTCAACAATGACTTCAGCCACAGAGCAAGAAATACGTCCCAGCATGTATATATTATGCCCAGAAGGAAGTGTCTCACTCCAGTCACAACATAACTCATCCCAACAATGAAGTGTGACCCAAATAATGGAGAAATCGGTCCCTTAGTCATTGGAATGCGCCCAGGTTTGGAGGATACTCTACCACCATTGATATATACTTTCCAGCACCTCCACTAGCTAGGAAACAAGAATGAAAATGGTCAACAAGGGTAGTAATGTTGTCCAGGAAGTAGAGACTCGGATTTCACAATAACATTCACCCCTTTGACCACATAGAATACGCCCCAACTCTTTGAAAATGAGTATAATAAAGAACCCGTGATATTCTCCAAGGAAACTCGGGCTTCTTCCAATTGGTCGACCCTTGAACACCAAAAATCAGCCGCCACCCCCAAACTCAACCACAAATCTGAATGAAAGGCACAACTATTGAAGATATCTTAGTTATCAATGAAGCATACAGAAAAAATCTGGATGATCTCTTCTCCAAAACAACTAGCTAGGGTGGATTTGTCACACCACCGAAACCAATCTCAGAAAAATGCTCATAGGGTTTCCGTCCCAAGAGTTCCAAAGCCACAATGAGCTCTCTCAATTGAAAATTAGAAAATGCCAAGACAAGAATGAGAGAGGGCACCCTCTTTTTCCCTTTTATTATTCCGTTCACCTTTTTGTGACCTTTTTACCCTTTAATAAGTTTAAGTGGTGTTTCATATTCTCAAAGTCACTTAGGCGGCTTTTTAATCCACTTACTCGATGTTCCCTTTTAAAATTAATTTAATTCTCGCGCACATGACATTAAGTAAATAATTAATTCTCTTTTTGTACCATGATTATAGCCTACAGGAATTAATTAGGCTATTTTGTCACTCCCTAGAGGACTCATTTGGAAAGGGGCATTACATTTCTCCCTTCCCGAGATTGTTTGTCCTCAAGTAACTGCAAATTTGGACGCTGCAAGATCTCATCACTTTCCCACGTGGCATCCTCTGCTGGTAAGTCTCGCCATCTTATGAGGTATTCACGAATCACCCTGTTACACAATCTCCTCTCTCGAACCTCCAATACCTCCTCGGGAATTAGTACTAGTTGCCCCTCCTCATCCAATGGAGGTAGCTCCATCGAAGTAGTGACTTGTTGCCCCAATGCCTTTTTGAGACATGAGACGTGAAATACAATATGAATATTGCTTCCCTCAAGAAATTCCAGCTCATAAGCTACCTCGCCAACTCTTTGAACCACCATGTAGGGTCCATAAAAATGTGGCTTAAGCTTCTCTACACCACTCTTCTTTAGTGAAGACTGTATGTATGGTTGTAGCCTCAAGAAAACCAAGTCTCCCACCTCAAAAGTGCGCTCGACCCTATGCGTGTCTGCATACAGCTTCTATTGATTTTGGGTCGTCTGTAGATTATCCTTAAGAGCTTTGAGTATGTCTTGGCTCTCTTGGATCCATTCCTTGGCTTTGGGAGCCTTGTTATCCCCAAACGCAAAATCAATAAAGGACAGAGCATCGTACCCATACAATGTTCGGAATGGTGTCATGCCTATGGACATGTGATGAGTGGTGTTGTAGCAATGTTCTCCCAAATGTAACCACTTCACCCATGCTTTCTAATACCCGGACACGTAGTTACGTAGATATCCCTCAAGCCATTTGTTCACAATATCAGTTTGGCCATCCGTCTAAGGGTGGTAACTAGTGTTGGGAGTCAACTCTGTGCCAGCTAGCCCGAACAACTCCTGCCAAAATGCACTAAGAAACTTGTTGTCCCTGTCACTGACAATGAATCTCGGTAACCCATGGAATTTGAATATCTCTATGAACAACAACTTTTCCACCTGTATTGCCTTGTATTCAAAGGATATGGCAAATAAGTGTGCAAATTTGGTCAAACGATCAACCACTACATATATACAATCTATGTCCTGGGCCTTTGGTAGCCCCGTGATAAAATCCATGGATATACTTTCCCATTTCCACTCTAGGATGGGAAAAGGCTATAATAGCCCTGTCAGATGGGTCTATTCTGACTTGCTCTGTTGACAAGTCACACACTCTCTCACATGCTTCAACACATAATCTTTGAGGCCCTTCCAAATGAATCTCTCCCTGACATGCTCGTAAGTTTTGAAGAACCCTAGATGTCCTGCCAATGGTGCATTATTCATAGCCTCCATGATTTTCTCCTTTCGTGTAGATTCTAGGACTAGATATATACGGTCTTTGCAGTAGATGACATCATCCACCACTTTATACTTGTCATCATGTACATTGTGGTTTTTCTTAACCACAAATTTTCCACCTACTAGATATTGTCTAAACTTCGCCAAAGCATGCATGATGGCAAGCATTTCATTGTCATAGATGGAATAGAGTCTTTCTGACTCTGTGAGATTTTTTCTCTCATATGCAATCAGATGCATATGTTGCATCAAAATTGTTCATATCCCTTCACCCGATGCATTTCACTCAAGCACAAAGGGCTAAGTGAAGTTAGGAAGTGCTAACATTGGGCAGGTGCTCATCACTTCCTTCATGTGGTCAAATGCCTTTTGAGCCTCTCTGGTCCATATGAATGCTCCTTTCTTTGTGATGTATGTGAGTGGTGCAACCAACTATGAAAACCCTTCCACAAACTGTCTGTAATAACTGCAAATCCCAAAGAAGCCACGTAGGTGTGTGATATTTTTAGGTGGTGGCCAATCCAATATAGCCTGTATTTGCTCCCTGTGCACTGACCACATGTCCCAAGTATAGAATCTATGTCATGCCAAATTCACACTTAGACTCTTTGGCATATAGAGACTAGTCCTCCATGATACTCAGGAGGTCATCAAAGAATACCAAGAGAAATTTCCTTGGCTTCTTTTTGAAGATGTGATTCATGCATGACTGAAAAGTAGTTGGTGCATTAGTCAGCCCAAATGGCATGACCACAAATCATAGTGTCTATAAAGGCATCGATAAGCAATTTTTGGAATGTCCCGCTCTCTCACTTTGTTCTGGTGGTACCTTGATCGAAGATCAATCTTCGAAAAATATACTGCCCCGTGCAACTCATCCAGCAGCTCATCTATTCTAGGAATTGGGTACCTGTTTTTAATTGTCTTCGTATTCACCGCCCTGTAATCTATGCACATATGCATCATATCATCCTTCTTCTTTACCAACACTACTGAAGAAGAGAATGGACTCATACTCAACCTAATATTCCCCATCTCCAGTAGCTCCTTAATGGCCTTTTCAATCTCATCCTTGAATTTATTAGGGTGCTTGTAGGGAGTGTTGATTATTGGTTTGGCTCCCTCCTCCAACTCAATAGTGTGCTCGAATCCCCTTTCGGGTGGTCTCCCTGAAGGTATCTTCCCAAATACCTGGTCATGTCTACTCAACAGTGCCTAGACGTCCACATGATGTTGATGGCTGCTACCAGAAGGCTTCTCAGTAGTGACCAGACACTCTACTGCATAAGAGAGATCACCATGTCTAAATATACCCTTCATCCTTTTAGCTGAGACAATCCTAGGAACATCTTTCGACATGCCTCTCAAGACCACTTTCCTACCGTCCATTGCCTTAAACTCCAACTCCATGGCCTTGTAGTAGATTGAATGCCTCCCTATGGAAACAAGCCAATGAACCCCCAATATGACATCGGTATCCTGCAACTCAACTACATAGAAGTCATTCATCACCTGTAGTTGCGCAATGTCAAACATAGTTGTGAGATATTTTGTGTGCAAGGTATGACATGCCCACCAAACACTGCCACATCAAATCCATCGAAGTCCATCGCATGAATTCCCCCTTAGCCACCAAGGTTGAGTCAATAAAATTGTGGTTTGCCCCATCGTCAATCAATATGGTGACTCGTAGACTCTATACAACACCCCTGATCCTGAAGGTGTGATATCTAGGGACACTCGATAGAGTGGTGATAGCTCCACTCTTGGCTTCCTCCCGTGGTTGCTCTTCAAATGATTTATCCTGCTCACAATCTTGTGCATGCTCTGCTTCCTCCTCATCCTCACTCTTTGAGAGGACCTCTATATAATGTGCCTTTCCCTTACCCATACACACATGCCCGAGCTCCCATGAGTCTTTGCAATTGAAGCAAAGCTTCTTTCTCCTCAACTCATTACGAGTTGTCTCATCCATCTTCTCCTTTCTTGTTCCTTCTTTCTGAAAGGGATTCTTATCTTTGTTCTTTTGAGGAATGAATGGTTTGGAGAAGGTTTTGTCTTGGGGACCGCATCCTCCATGTCTCGTGTCTGGATGATGGCGTCCTACAGTGTCTCTAGTTTGAATCCTTTCACCCAACCACACAGTGGATTAGCTAAACCTTCTGTAAATAACATCACCAATCTTTGCTCATATATGTCTATCATTGTGATGGCAGGCTTATGAAATTCGGTGATGTATGCATCCGGTGTTCCAAACTGTTTGAGTTGTACTAGCTCCCTGAAGTGTATCTCTGGATCCTTCCTATCAAACCTCTCCATCAACTTTTGTGTGAAGTCCAAATAAGAGGTGATGTTGGCATGTCCCATAGTGACCAATCCATGGTACCACCACTCATGGGCCTCTCCGTCAAAATGCAGGGTAGCGAATTTAATCGCCTCGTCCTCTATCATGGTATTAAGCTGGAAGTATGTATCTAACTTTTGAACCCATGCTCGAGCTGTGGATTTTCTCGAACCATCAAAAGAGGGAATGGTGAGCTTCCCAACCTTCCTCTCGAGATCATCATTTTGTTGGCCCCTGTTAACTTCCCTTGGCCTATTTATGTACTTGATATTGCAATAGTCTTGTAGTGACATGGCCTCTTGGAAATCCTCACTCATAGCCTGATACTCCCTCCAATAATCATCAAAGGTCTCACCCTAACCTCGTTGTCCTTGATTCCCAACGAATTGAGGTAAGAGCGGTTTGGGAATGATTCTTCCCATAGTTCTGGTACCAACTTGTGCAAGGAGATGGTTTTTTTTTCCTCTGCATGGTTTCCATTATTCCCATTGGGACCCCCTACACCATTGTTTCCCCCATGCTGTCCATTAGTGCCTCCATTTCCATTATTACCCCCATGGTTTTGGTTTGTCTGGTTGGTAGCAATCAACTATGCTAATTGTTGTTGCCCATTCTGTATGCCCTCTAAAATTTGCAAGGCCATGTCTTCATTTTGATCCCCCATAGCTACTTCTTCTTGTTCTGCCTCAGGTTGGTTTTCTTCTACTATCTCTTCCCGGTTAAAAATATTTTATGCCCCTTGTTGCCTCTTACTTTTGTAGGTGATATACCCTTCCCCATCTCCTTGATTCATGAAATTTTAAATCCACTCAGGCTGGGAAGATTGAAACTCTGATACCATTGTAATGTCCTATACACTACTGTTATAAAGATTTTTTACTGTTTCAACAATATTCAAGTTTTCCTGAATGTTGAGTTTTGTCAAACACTTAAGTTGTGGGTAATTTTCACTGCTTATAAATCCAATATTTTGTTGTGTATTTAGTTGGGTTTCTAAGTGCTGTATGGATGTGTTTCATATGATTTCAATATACATAAATGTCAAGTATTCACACCAGAAAATACACATAATGAAATATCAAGATATAAGACATAAAGAGATTACTGCATTTCTTGATTCGTAACAACAAAGATACAACAAAAAACCAACAGTGTTTGCAACATCATATACAAATGAACCTGATATATATCTATGTGGATTATAGAGGATTAATAAGATTATTGATCCAGATGGATATTAGTGGCCACCCACCTATTCCAACTGGCCCCTTGTGTCCGTTTTTGTTCAACACATCTTTATGTATTGCTTTATAATTGTGAGTTCTACACTTCTAGGGTTGTCTGAAGCCTCACACATTTTCCAGGTGGATACGGGAGGCCTCTCGCCTAATCCAACTTGCCTATTTTGTATGTTTTCATGTCATCACATCTTGTTGTACTTTCACGATTGTTTTGGGCCCCTAAACATTATTTTTTTGGCTCGCCACAGTCAGACTGTAGACTAAGTCAGAGTCTAACAACATAATGTGTAGTTCTTTGAAAGACCTTTCCAACGGGCTATCACGAGCCTAAAATGGAGGTCGTATGCAAAAGTTATGACCCTAGGAAGTTGAGGTACCAAATTACACCAACTTACCCATAGGGCCCACATGACTTTTGACGTTTCACCTTCTAAGGTTAGGTTTTTGGATGTATAGGGTTTTGGAATGCATGAGTAATATGAAAAGGGCCTATGGAGCCTCATTGTAATCCATTATGTTGAGACAGATGCACGTAGCATCTACATCTCTTCTCAGAGATAACTACCACCATTCGAGCAAGTTTCAGTTCTGCAGTTTTACAGTTTCAGCCTATCTCATTATTTAATAGAAGATATTGTTCACTGAATATTTGTGTTATTCTTCCTATCTCTGTGTTTATGGTATTCAGTCTATAATCAGTTCATTCCGCTCCTAAATCTGGATCAGTGGTATTAGAGCGGTTTGTTCTTCATTTATTTTTCTTCGTGCATGTCCCCAACAAGGTCTGGGTACAAGAAGTTGGGACTCGAACCAATCGAGCCATTACCAGATCGGCCACGCCGAGCCCGACAACAACCCATGGGAGATGAAAAGAAAGATGATGGAGCAGGAGATCCTATTAAAATGTTGCTCGAGGAAGCCCTTGCGTGACAAAGGAACAAAATGATGGACAACTTCGCACAGATCCTTCGACGGTTGCCCACGGGAGAAGCATCTTCATCAGGTGGCCATGCAACCCCCTCCAAGGTACAGGTAAATTTTGATATTCCATTATTTGAAGGACTGATAGATGCGGATGTTGTAGATAAATGGCTAAATCTGCTCGAAGGATATTTTTCAGTCCACAATTTTTTCGATCGGGAAAAGATCACTTTTTCACTCCTCAAGGTTGTTCCCCATGTTAAAGACTGGTGGGATACCTACTCTGAGCAAAGTGCAGTGGAGGAATCTACAATTTTTGTGGTGACCCCTACATGGGATTCCTTCCGGGACCCCATTAAAGAAAAATACTACCCTGTTGGAAGCTACGAGGACCAGTACACCAGATGGACCACCCTACGTCAAGAAAGGGACCAGACAGTACCAGACTTCACCAATATTTTACATGCCCTCCGCACCAAATTGGGTATCAAAGATTCTGAGCATCATCTGGTGCTCAAATACAACGGTTGTTTGCATAGATAATTTCAAACAAAAATGGAGTTCCTGGACATTGCCTCATTGGGCACAACTTATAGATACGATGTCAAGATCGAGCAAAAATTTAAGCAGAAACAACGAGAGTTTGGATCTGCAAACCCCTCACAGCCGAAGCAGGGAAAAGGAAACCCCAATCCACACAGCAGGGGACCAAGTCGCGATGGTCGCCCTCAGGACAATCCGTCCAAGCCGCAACATAAGAAGGGCAACGACAAGACGAAGAAGGACACGGAAACATGGTGTGAGTACCATAAAAGTCCTTGGCACAACACCAACGAATGTCGCTCCAAGCATTCCCTCGTTGCCGAGCTGAAGGCTTCCAAGTCAGAGGTTGATTCTAATTCCGAGTCAAATTCTGAAGGAGGGAAGCGGATTATTGATGTTGAACCTAGTGTCACAGTCGCTACCACTAAAGTCCGACCAAGCAAACCAGAAGAACCAGAAAAAGGGGAACGCCTCTTTCACTCGCAAATGTGGGTCAAAAGGGCTCCAATTCACTTCATTGTTGACAACGGTAGTCAAAAGAACTTGATTTCGGCAGAGGTCGTCAAGAAGATGAACCTGCCAATGACACCACACCCACAACCCTACACCATCGGCTGGCTTCGTCAAGGAATATATCTTCGTGTCAGCCAACAATGTTGTCTGTCCTACGACATCGAGCCTTTCAAAGATGAGGTATTGTGTGATATTGCTCCCCTTGAAGTTTGTGATGTTATTTTAGAACAACCATATTTGTGGAAGCGTCAGATCTAAGAGCTTCTTTAAAAGGGGCACATCAGACCCAACTTGTCCCCTTGCGGAAGCCTGATTGTACCGGTGCAGAAGAAGGACGTGACTTGGCGACTCTGCATTGATTACAGAGCCTTAAACAAAACCACAGTCATGAACCGCTATCCCATTCCCAGGATTGATGACCTTCTTGACCAACTCAAGGGGACAAAGTTCTTCAATAAGATTGACCTGAAGTCTGGCTACCACCAGGTTCCCATTGAACCAACGAATGTCTGGAAGACAACCTTCAAGTCTAAGGAAGGTCTCTACGAATGGCTAGTCATGCCCTTTGGCTTAACAAATTCACCAACCACTTTCATGAGGTTGATGGACGATGTATTGAGACCCTTCAC
>JZKD02S0308371.1:256210-270265 GCA_000966675.3 Picea glauca
GCCCCTTTGCGGCTCGGGGGGCGACGGAGGAAGTAGAGTACTCCTCGCGTTGGCTGGGAGGTACCGGTGAGCATTCAGTGGTCGGCAAGCGGAGGACGAGGAGCGCGGGACTTCGATCGAGACGCGGACAACTTACTAGGCCGGCACGAGAAATCTGGTACGCTCGTTTAATATATTTGTTATTTTGAATTGAAATGTCTCCTCTGCAAATTTAAGTGTAGATGCTGCAACCCTTGATTTTAAATGTTCGAGTGATAGGTCGTTACATATACTTTGCATCCTTGAAAGCGTTACTGTTTAGGAGGTTTTTAAATTATTTAAAAAGGGTTACCACCCAGCGACCTCCCCTTTTCCCAGCGATGTTTTAAAGAATTGCATGTTGACTCCTATTAAATCTAATGACTGTGTTTGTTGGGCATCAATCCAGTTTGGCTTAAGCCTTTTAAATCCACTTAATATGTTTTTCGCCCAGAATCGATTTAATGGACTGCACGTCGTTTTAATGGATAGTTAAAGATTCATTGGAAAACGATTTAAATTTGTTTCGTTAGTATCTAAATTCGCTTATATCCTGCGAAACTTATGCAGTGAGCCATCGTTTACTGCGATTTTAATCTGTATGAAGATGTTGTACAGTGAATTTATAACCTCTGAATGGCATTGAGCCCTTAAGTTGGCAGTGATTTCTTCCCAGCTATTCTTCCTTCAGTACGAATGAAAGCTATCATCTTTACACCCTGCTCTCCTTCTTCTTGGAAGTGCTCTGTAAGTTTTTTTTGGACCTGCGATTTTACGAAACCTTGACAGCCGAGCCAGCGTTTAACTCAGGGACTCAGATTGGGTTTACATGCGTAATATTAATTCGTCGATGGTAAATTCGAGTATGCCATCAGTTTTACATAAACTTCTTGACTTTTACCGACTGTATTCTATTCAAGGGGTTCCCAGCCTTTCCCAGCCACTTTAGTATTCCATGGTTTGACATCATTAAATTATGGGAATTCCACTTCTTGGGAAGGTTGGAAATTTGTATTTTTCCACAGCTGCTTTTACCTCTGTACCCTGCGTTGTTTTTACCCTTGCAGGGAGGCTACCCGCGAACTCGCGCAGTGGCCCTTGCGTTTCTTTTTTTCTCCCTTCAGCGATGCTGTTCACCCAGCCTGTTGAACCTCTTTTTCCTCGGTGTCTGGTGGAGCAGCTTAGCTTCTGCCGATCGAAATTTCCCCTTGCGTATGGCCATTACCTCAGCGTCGACCGTGAGGACCTTCGATGTGTTTTGTTGATTTTTCCCTATTTTCGCGTGTTTTTTTTTCTCCTGGGTATCATCTTCCTGGCGATCCGCATCCCTTGCCTCTAATCGTTCCCTCGGCTGCGAGGCAACGTTCATGTAGGGGACCAAAATCCTGTGCAGTCGCGCTGGATACCCACGTATTACACCTTTCCTCCCTTCCGTTGCAGAAACCACTGACATTTCGGTCACGGCTGTTACTCAACTGACAATATAAATTGCCTTTATCTAATGCAAGTAAAACGAAGGATAAAAGCAGCTACAGTCTCAGTGAATCTAATGACCACCTGTTAGACCTGCGATTTTGCTCCCTTGAAATCCCATGCACGGACACCCTAATAATTGCCCCGTTGTCAGTGGTGATGGTAGTGACATCGTAAGCCTTATTGCCTTTCTAAATTCGGTCCTGAGTCTGTTTTCTTAAACCGTATCTTTGGACATTTTCCCTTCCCTTATTCGCTCTTCTCAGGTTGCCATTCTAATATTTGTTGTTTATATATATCGGGTTTAAATACTGATGCTTCCGTTGAATTATCGTTTAGAACTGGTGCTATTCCCAAATTTTATAGTTTAAAATTGTTGTTCTATACTTGTTCTGTTCTGTTCTACAGTCTGAAATTATCGTTCAAAATTGTTGTTCTATAATTGTTCTGATCTGTTCTATAGTTTAAAATTATCGTTTAAAATTATCGTTTAAATTATCGTTTAAATTTATCGTTTAAATTATCGTTTAAAATTGTTGTTCTATATTTGTTCTGTGTTGTTCTATAGTTTGAAATTATCGTTCTAGCACTGGTGCTGTTCCCAAATAATACCTCGTTTAATATTGTTGTTTTAGTGTTGTTTAATTTGTTGTTTAAAATATAGTTTTAAATATGGTTGCGGTCCTTAAATTTGCTGGGTCCTTTAATTGCATAAAATGTGTCAACAGTTAGGGATTAGTAGTACACGCTGTCACCTTAGTTATTTTAGGATATTATTAAAATTGATGTCGATTTCATAACCTGGATAGTTATCACCGTCCTTCCAAATTCTATTGTAGTATAAGAGTGCCCTTTTTTGAAAAAAAAAAAAATTATGATGTTTTAGCGTTACCTTCCGTTATGATGACACTTAGGGATATGCAAATTTTCAGTATTTAGGAATGCCATTTAAAAATTATGATGATCTAAGTGTTACTTCTAGTTATGATAACGCTTGTGAATATGTTAAAGTTTAGTATTTTAAGGTTGCCACTTAAAAGTACGACTTCTAGAGTTACCTTTAGTTAATTAAATAATGACCTTAAAAATTGTAACGGTTTACTGATATATTCACATACGACGATATTTTTATTGCGATAGGTTGGGAAAATGTTATGCATCCCAACGTCGTGGAAAATTGTTATAAACTTCCTAGAGGAAATGTTGATACGGGAATTTGTATTATCTTCACCTTACAAGCGATATTGCAACTGGGAGTCAAATGCATGGTTTTCATTTTATGTTAGTATTGTTGAAAAATAGAAATGAATGTTAGGGCTTCTTATGGTGGCGTTAGTGAAATCTCAAGATGTCGATAAGACCCACCTGATGGAACGTCCTGAAATTTTGCGCGATCCTTTTTCTCAAAGTTAGTGAACGAGAGATCGTTGAGTCTAGATTTGGGAATTTGGGCCTTCGCTGTCAGAGTCCTTTAGTCACGCGCCTTCTGTAAGGGGCGCAATCCTTGTTTTTATGGATGTTGCACGGATTGAGATCAGTCGGTTGTTTGGTATGTTGTGTCGGGTGGGATGTAGACACCTCCATGTTCCTCAGAACAGTCGCCAGCCCTGAGACCTTAAATGGTTAAGGACGATGGGAAACCGGGCTTGAGTGTTGATTATGTGTCTTGGAGGTCCTAACCTTGCAGGGTAGGACGGGCGGGAGGTCAGTCGTATTTTAGCAGTCAGTTTTGCTTGTCACTAAAAGTTTGCGTTGCACAGTTATGTGTGTTGTCACTTCTCCACGCGGGCACACACCTTAGACAAAAAAAAAAAAAAAATCGCACCTGGCACTAGAGTGGTTGTCGTAACGAGGCGGTTCGTTACAATATAAGGAATGTATACGCATCGCCTTAAGTAATTTAAAAAAATTGTTTTACTGTGTGTTAGGATTTTAATTTATTTTTATTTTAAGCGGTGCATTAGGATTTTAATTTATTTTTATTTTAAGTGGTGCATAGGATAACCGTAACACATTGGGGTGTGGGTTTACCTGACCACATCGGTGCGATAGGGTTATAGAACGCACTACATAAAATAATATAACAAATTTTATATGGTGTGTTAGTTTTCACTGACGCACCGTGGGTGGTGCTTACAAGTTATGTACACACTGCAGGTGGTGCTTGACTGTTTTTCAGGTGCACCGGTTATGAAATTTAATTATTTTTTGAAGAAAGTTATTTTTCCATATTTATAAATAAATTTCTCATTTAATAGTTTTTTTTGTTATGTTTTATGTATAAGAGAGGTTGATGTATTTCATATGTTCATCATGCAGAGATGTGAGTGGAGAGAGCAACAACAATAACGGGAACAAAGGGTGGACCTGTACAATGTTGTACGGGAATGGGAGAGGTGAGGGAGAGGGAGAGGGATTTGTACCCTCTCTCTATTACTACAACGACTCATGTTCTCTTGAGGAATGTAGGCCTCCTTAACTACTATGAGGAGGCTACATCCTTGAAGGGGCACTCTGAGTTGTTGGTGCATCAGATCCGTTGATGGGATATCCATCGACAAACTTTTTGTGTGGGTCTGGATCAGTGGTACCATCCCACTGAGGAGGATATTTACTTTATCATTGGGTTATCCAGGAGAGAGGAGGATTTTTCCCAATTTCCAGATGTCGCAGTAGGTGTTGCAACAGAGAGTCAACTCATGTACTCTCAACGATGTATTGGGGTTGATGTACTATCCCCAACTGATTTTCAGGTGTCTGATGGACAATTGCATATCACTTCTTTCGGTGCAGAGGAGGTTAAGTGCCTCTCACTGTTAGTGACAACCATAACACACTTTATCAGTGATGGGAAATGCATTAGTTTCCCTCTTTTGTATTATGTTGATTCATTGGTACAGAGGCCACGATGTATCAGATGGTCTGCGATTTTTTTGCGGCAGTTTTGCATAGCGTTAGACACATGTCGTGTTATGATACGTGGGAGGTCGAACTTCCCTTTTGCCTCATAGTTGTTTTACTTATTTTTTTAGAGGTTTCCGGAGAGGAGGTTGACTTTTGTCCGTCAACTTGCTAGGCCGAGGACTCATGTGTAGATGCACATGTGGGGGGAGATGATGCCCAAGAGGGGCCAGTCGAAGTTTCCGACCTGGATTTCCCTAGATGCACTGGGGCTACTGGGGAGTGAGGCAGATCACATGTTCGTCATGGTGTCTTGTTCTTATGCGGGTTTGGATTGGTGAGGATGTACAAACATCCTTTTCACACCAGATGGGCCACCAGATGATAGATGTAATATTAGTGTTTTGTTTAAATTAATCTAGTTTCATTTTATTGTTTTACTTAATTAAAATAAAATTAATTCTAACACGTTCTTTAACTTGTTTTATTAAATTGTTTAATGAAACTRTGTAATTAATGTTGTGTACTATATCTTTTGAAKATATTGACATTTTCATTRGGGACGTACCTTCTCCCCCAGCAGATGACGATGGGGAKATGATGCCYGAGGCCGTCACRGGTTAGGGTCCTCGGGTACAAATACCCGRCRGCATGCACTGTAGGCCAGATACATGATTCAGGTTAGARTTGGRTGACCGACTCTGTGCACTTTTGACTAAGGTGGGAGCTCACCCTRTGCTGATRCGAGACAYCATGGCAGATCCTATGCTCTTGGAGMTTTGGAGGGATATGTCAYRTGATTTGATGCCTCTTATGTGTCATATTKTYGGAGCTACCAGGCTAYTRGCAAYGAGGAGGGCTCYCGATGATAGGCACATCTACCYTTCCACTARTRCAACTCGTTCKTCCAATACCCCATCGATTGATGAGGGTGGTYGTGATCCCTCTCCACATCCTCCTCCTCCTCCTCCTCCTTCACCTCACCCAGATCATGAGCATGCAACACATATTCCTCCTCCTCCTCTTTCACCTCACCTAGATGAGYAGGCATRACCTACTCCTCATCTTCCTCTTTCAGCKCACCTAGATGAGAAGGAAGGAAYTATTCCTCCATCRCTTATTTCTGGTCAGAGATTCGACAAACCACTTCCTCCTGACCATCCATCATCTTCTACTACAGACCATGCCTCCACTRYTGTTATAGATATGCATATTATCCCATCGACTGGACCATATATGTTATAACARTTATTTGACTTGTTCATGATATATATATATATATATATATATAGTGCATTTTTTATGTTCATGTTGATGTACTTAATTTATATGTTGATGTTGATGTGTATATTGTTAGGTCATGTTATAYATGYTTGTTAAATGTGTTTGATAGATGTGTATGTTATAACAATGTTCATTAGATGTGCATTTTTCMTGTTGATCATGATTATGTACTTAATTAATTTATATGTTGATATTGATGTGTACATTTTTAGGTSATGTTAGATATGTTTGTTGAATGTGCTTGATAGATGTYYATGTTAAATGATGYTTGWTAGATTTGTGTGATGATGATGTTAGACAATGCTTGTGTTTTGTTAGATGTGATCACAATGACGATGCCYTGTTAGATTATTAGATTTGTGTGCTAGCTAATTAATGACATTTATATGTACTAGATGCATGYATAATTAATTAGATGATGTTAGYGAATTTAAATGTGTATTTTAGATGATGTTTATGTTTGTTAGATGGTTATCATCACGATGTTTATTTTTATTAAATGATCTTTATTATAGATTATGTATTGGTGAACTTATATCAAAATTTTATATATGAAACATAAAGACTTAATTTAAATAWAAAATGCAAAGATATTTTTTATAAATTGCAAAGTTCAATATGGTTGAAACTATAATTGTAAAATTACCATAAACATTTTTCTATTGCATAGATAGTTCATATATATTCATTCTAACCAAATTATTTTTCAAAAAATAAATTACATATGAATAAATTTTATTTTCCATTATACTAATTACTTTTTTAATAGACTCTTCTACACTAAAAATTGTTATTATAAAAAGTTATGATCTCCAATGATAAACATTCTATTGGCCCTAAAATTTTATGGATGCAAATTAATTTTCCTATTGTTATTTTTGTCATTATTTCGTAAGTTGATTGCTATCAAAATTTAAATTACTTCATTAATTGTGGTTTTACTCAACATTGGGGCACATTTTATAAATATTTCTAAAAGCAATGATAAAAGTATGTAAACTAACAAACACTTTTGTTAAAAACCAAATTATCACAAAATCATGTTAGAAATTTAATTTTTAAATTATAAACCACATTATTTGTTAAATATCTTACTTTTAAATTTACAAAATACATGAACATAAACTCAATTTTTAAATCATCATGTTAACATATCATCAAAAAGATTGTACTATTAAACATGCATATCAACCATATTATTACTTCTAATATCAACATAGATTATTAGGATAAATAAGAAACTATGTAAATTAAAATATTACCATTCAATATCTAAAGATGTTGCCGACAAAATAATTATATGTCGTTGCATATATATATAATTAAAAAAATTAAATAAATAGCTCATGCATGGTTTAAAATATTCACAACTCATATGCTCAAGCAAGGAATTACAATGCAAATATTAAAATTATTTCCCTAAGAGATATAAGGATCAAAGTCATATCACTAACCAAAATGCTTTATACAAGTGCTTGAATGTGTCCAAGGGTAAGATGATTGTTAATAAATGGATAAATGTCACCTTCTATACACATCAAAATTCTAAGTACACAATTGTTACTATGCTCTTTTCTAGGTCTCAATGCTTCTATAACATGTTGATAAATGGCCAAACATCTAACATCTTGAGGCCTTTTTGAATACGATAATAATTCTTACGACTTTATCATGATAATAATTCTTAAAATTTTATATAATTAAATATGCAACAACATATAAATATGTTCAAATAACAATATAAAATTCTATTTCAATCAATCGTTCCATGCAATCACAAAGAATTTGAAAGACAAACATATTACGCATCAAACTGACTGTTAACCAACTAAAATTGTTCAAAGATTTGTTATAATTAACTTAACAATTCCTTTGTCAGAAGATGAATAAAAAACAATATAATTAGCGAAATAAAGATAACAAAAAGATACAATAGTATTAATGATGAAATAAAACATGTACATATCACTCTTTGTTGTCATCACCCTCATTATCTTCCTCACTTGGCATGATAACACTATTGTTCTCAAAAATATGTTTTGATCTAGGGTCGTGTCTTAATACGAACCACCAATCCCTATCCAACACATCTGGGTAAAAAAACACTTGATTGCAATGTTTTGGGAAAACATAAGGCTCCTTAGCTTCATCCCACATCTTTCTAGAGTTGACACATATCAACCAACTATCGTGATCTTCCTTTAAATTATTCTGATCAAAGGTGTCCCACCACTTGCACCTAAAAATAATACATTGAAAAGAAGAGAAGTATACTCGAATGATCTCTTGTATCTTTCCAACATAACCTAACGTCCCCCATATTAGGTTTTGATCGTGGTGGCTAGCACGACTAGATTGGTCAAACTTGACTTCCACTCCATAGTCTTGTGTCATGCGTCCATCATCAACATCCTTTGTGCAAAAATGATGTCCATATTCCCACATAGATGAGAACAAATGCACCTATAAAAAAGTGAAAAAATCACAGTGTCATGTGTCTAATAAGCCGACCAATAAAATATAAAATATAGATGTTATAATTCAAAGGTGCATTATGAAGTTAAAACTATACACAAAGAGATTATTACTGAGTTGTTGCACCCAATACCTATGTTTAGTGCATCCTCTTCAACACGCGGGTAACGACCAGATGCACCGTATTTCTCTCTAACTTGGTCATCAACCCAATTGTTGGGGCATATCATTGGCATGTTTTCTTTTAAATGATCAGGATAAGGCATGCTTCTACCATTCAACCATCTAAATTATTTTCTGTCACTGTCCCATTTCCTCTTCTTTTGTTTGTACAATGCGACCCAAGGTTGTGTTGCCTCCAAATTGTAAAGAATGAATTTATTGATGGCATCAATTTCTGAATTCGTTGATGTGTGTGTATATTCATGAAATCAAACTGACATATAGTACATATCAAATCAAAATATACATTATGAAGTTCGGTGTGAATAGTTACTGTGTAGAAATTTGACAAACGATAAGTCACTTACTCTTTATCAAGCGCCTTTTTCCATTTGTTTAGAGAAGCTCCCCTTCTATTTTGTCTCCATCCCTTTCGTTGTCCCAAATCACTACACCTGGTGTATTTTCGATCTGCTTGATGTACTCACTGGCATAATAGGAAGACTCATATGATATGTACCCCTCTGCCATAGACCCCTCCGGTTTTGCCCTTTGTCGAACAAATCCTTTCAATTTCTTCATGTACCTCTATAAGAAGAACATCCAACGATCTGAGACCACTCCAACTAATTCAACCTCATATACTAGGTGAATTACAAGATGAACTTGCAAGTCCATGAAACTCGTCGACAATTCCTTCTCAAACGTACACACAATCTCAACTATCTCTTGACGCCACCATGGAATGATCGACATATGAATCTCCTTTGATGCGATCCAACGTACAAATGTAGATAATTTAGATCTGGCACGTCATAGGTCCTGGGGGAAGTCATGGTTCACACACCCACACATGAGCAGAGGATGATGACACTACAAAGTAAACACATACAAAATTAATTATGTTTTATCCCTGGCATGAATTTATAAAACAAATACTAAAATCATGTTTTTGGCATACATACTCTTAGAAGGTTCAAATGGTCATGTGATTTTAACCCCTACAAATGGTCTTCCATAGTGAAGTTGCACCGTAGTGAAGACCCATATAAAGAAGGCACCTTCACACCCAATATAACTTCCTTTACCAAATAAAAATCGGTTTTCTTCAATATCCATGAGACATCACCTTGATTGAAAGTCCAAGAGGGACCAACCTCTCCTCTACTTTCTTTTCTTGGCCAATGTTTCTTTTTGTTTTTTGAAGAAATAAGATCTCTCCTAACAACCAATGTGTCACTCTCTTTTGATGATATGTGCCTCCATAAAGAAGATGAAACATTTTTAAATATATACATGGGATCTAGTAAGTGGGCAATCTTAATATGCTCCCAATATGGGAGCTCATAAAAGACAGATTTCCTTTTCATCCCAATGAGAAATTTCTCAACATAGGTGTTGAATAATTCTAGATCATCGAACATAGGTTTCCCATTTGAATTGAACATTTATGTAATCTCCTTCTCTTTCTCTCTCTCATATTCTCTAAGCCATTATGTTGGTGTCATTATTGTAGGCCTTTGGGTTCTCTCTGGTTTACCATTGAAATCGAATGTTTCTCTTCTGTAATGGTGTTGTTCTAGGAGGAATATCCTAGAGCAGTTGTACACTAGCTTTCGTAGGTGGTTGGACCACCTAGCCTTCAGAGAAGGTCCACAACATTTACATCCATGATAACATTTTGTTACAAGACCTGCAAAATTATTAATGTATACAGAGCACGTTAGCATCAAAGATCAAAACAATCACAACGAATTAAATATGCCAAAAAATATTGTTACGTATATAAACAAATCAATAAACATGTAATTTACCAGAGCAAAATACTAAGCCTGGATAATCATGTGTGGTGTAAGAACATATGCCATACAACGTAAAACTCCTTTCTGTTGCGATGGGTCTTGATTCATCATATACATGTATCCCTTCCCATAATTCCTTCATTTCATCTACCAATGGTTGTAGGTAGAAATCCATATTCTTCACTTGTCTTCTACCAGGGACTATAAGAGCCAACATACAATGTTCATTCTTCATGGACAACCATGGGGGGATATTGTTATTGATCACTACTACAGGCCAAACAAAATAATTGGTGTTTTGGAGGGAATATGGGTTGACGTCATCCATCGTTATGCTGAGTCGTAGACTTCTTACTTCATCCTTGATTTTTTCGGGCCATGTATCCTCTAAATGCTTCATGTCTATTGAATCTGTTGGGATTCGCATAACTTCTGACTCACTTCTGTGCGAGGATTGTCATCCCTGCAACATAGCTAATTCTTTGCAATGAAAGAACCTTTGAATCCTTGGGATTATAGGCATGTGCCTCAATATCTTATGAGGAGGACCATGTGATTTACCCTTTTTATTTGATTTATGATATCTGCCATGCCCACATTTCAGACATATCCCTTTGTATGCATATTCTCCTCTATATAGAATACAATCATTCGGACATGCATAATATGATATGTACTCAACACCCAATATTTTCAACATCTGCTTTGCCTCTTCGCAACTATCGGGCAATACATTATCACTCGAAAGAACCTTATCTTTGAATAACCTATATAGTTAGTGGGCAATAGAAATGTACAATGTCATTTAAAGTTCATAAAATCGATCGTTTTTAATGTCAATTGTGTGAAAAGATTTCTCAAATTATAAGGGACTTAATGATGGTCATTTACCTCAATATTGCCAAGAAACATGTGTTTGGCATGCCAAAATTTGCTTTCAAGTTGTATTGTCCCCAATTGGGTATACTTTGACCGTCTAAGTCCAAAGAGAAGGGTGGTGGAAGCATATTTCAGACTTTCAAATAACGTATTAATGATATGAGCATCATCCCCTTGCTCGTCATTTTGGAATGCATCTAACTACATTGTCTCCACGGTAGTCGTATCCCGTAAATAATCATCCATACCAACCTCTATTTCATTGACTCCATTACCAACTTGTGAATAATTACTATTGTTGTAGTCATTCCTAATTGGTGAATCTAGACGTAGTGGAAATTGAATAGGTGGTTGATTAAACCATTCTTGGTATGCTTCCTTTCTGAGTTGTGTTCTTATTGCAACCTTCTCTTGATTTGACATTGTAGTGGGGTGCAACAGAATATGATAGGTAGGTTGCTCATCATCATAATCCTAATTTCAAAAATATTGAACATTAGTACATCGATGATATTAGTAAACACAATGCAATTGGTTTGTTCAAATCACATTATACCCAAAATTAATTATTACAGTCGTTGACCCATAGTTGCGGCTGGAAGATGGCATGTTACTATTGATAACATAAAGAGCTTGTCCATTTTCATCTACCAACTGCTTGCGGTATGTTGCTCATGATAAGAGCTTCCAATGTTTTTGAATTGGTGGAATATTATCTGCATCTGAACTTGATTATGAATCAAGATCTTGCAAATTTTGATACATTTTTATTCAGATTGACAAGGATAAAAAATAAAATCAATTAGATAATCGAAATATAAAAAAAATATAAACTTACTGGAGATGGAAAAGGAGAAATCCACAATGGACTTTGAGCAATATGGAATGGGCTAGAATTTGAAGAATTGGTTATTTGATATTATAAGCTTTTCTCCCTCCATTTGAGCAAAATCAACAATATTTTTTTTAAGAATAAAACGACTTTAAATAGAAAATGTATACTATGGAGTATTGCAAGTCATGTGGATGCATCCTAAAAGATAATTTAAGATGAATATACTATTTTGTGTGTAAATAAAAATTCAGATAACTTTGAAAGCATAACGGTGCACTTATTTAAACAACACGCACCGGTGCGTATATAACAATATAAAGCAGTGGTGAATTTATTTATGAGTCACACTGGTTCATAAATCAATAAAAAAGAATTGTCTGATATCAGTGCTCCAAAAATTTTAAGCGCACCAGTGTGTTGTATACAAAAATGCACTGGTGTGTTATATTAATAGACACACCAAGGTTTCGAAAAACTTAAAAAAAAAAAAAAAAAACGCGACTTTGTTTTTTAACAATTGAAAAATGAGAGAGAACTTAAAATCAAATTTCATAAAGTCATTTAAATGGTAAAAAATTATTCATTGTTTCATCATTTTACCAAAATTTACAATGGAGAGATATGTAAGAGAGTCATACTAGAGAGCACTATGGAGTAGCATAATACTTTGGAACAACAAGATTATTCAGAAGATTGGAATTTGAAGGTTATGGTGATTCATTTAAACCCATTTTATAAAAAAAATCATGGGTATTAAGCTATTCAATATTTTATTATTTTGTCAAAATTTACAGGGGATAGATTTGCAAGAGAGACATACAGGGGAGCACTGTGGAGCAGCAGATCAATACTTTGGAACATGAGACTTATTCAGAAGATTAGAATTTGAAGGGTATGGTGATTCATTCAAAACCCTTTTGACATGATAAAATTATTCAAAAACCAGAGTTTGAAGGGTTTTGTGATTCACTCTAAACCTCACATAGTAAAAAAATTAAATTTTATTGTTGATTTTAATAATAATTGTTTTTACAATTTGTATCTCAATTTAGATTTAATTAAAATTCAGAAGAAAAAATAAATAAATAAAAATCATACTTACCTTAAACCCTTGCTTCTTCTTTCTTATGTGACTATAAAATTTCACCTTAGGGTTTAACTCCCTCTATCACTTCATAATTACAACTTTTCATTTTAGTCGTTTTAGATATAATGGGTTTATGTTTCCATATAAAAGGTGTTTGACATGTGATGCATCGGATCCAAACCCCCTCGGGCCTGTCACATTTAAAAAAAAAAATATTTCGTGTAATTAGTGAGCCTAATTGAATCTAATGCACCGGTGCACTTTTGGATAAAACGCATCGGTGATGCTGCAACATAATTAAAAAAAAATCGTTCATCGATGTGTAATTTTATTTGTTCATGGTATCTTTTTATTTTCCTTTATTTTCTATTGGAGCGGTGTTGTTAATGATACATATCACACCATTGTAATTTATAGTTTTTAAAAAATCTATTTTTGATATCGGTGCATTTCATATATGCAACCCACAGGTGCTTTAATATTATGAAAGCACACACTAGAAATTTGTTTTTAGCAGAAAATTATGTGATTTATTTATAAAATATATTTAATAGCTTGTTTATTGAATGGTATGGGATATATATTGATAAAAAAAAATGTGTGAGAATAGTTCAATTAACAAAAAAATTGGTCGACACAATGATAGCACATCAAAAAAGGCAAAAACGACAAGTTCTTTGTAAATTATATACAAAATTAATATGTTAAAAAGACAAGTTCTTTGTAAATTCTATACAAAATTAATATGTTTGAACTATATGTAAGTTTAACTAATATGTATTGGCTAGTGTATGTCCTGCAGAGCCAACAAATGAGGAAACTCGATAAGATTCTTTGTGATTTAAGTGTAGAAGAGCGTAAAAGTTTGATGGAAAAATTACAAAAAGAAGAATCGGGTGAATGAAAAAATTATATTCAATATGAGTTTTTTTTTATAATTTTCATCAATAATATATTTAAAAATATTAGATAACATGTTTCAAACAATCTATTAATTTACATATGTTTAATGTTCTACAGGGACCATCAACGAAGGAACAAAATGTCGTCCTAAGAAAATAAAAATTATATAAGATGTAAATGATGATGAATTGGTCCTTAGCTCATTTGGAGTGGTGTTGAAGATTAATGAAGGGGGG
>JZKD02S0308371.1:307981-330078 GCA_000966675.3 Picea glauca
GGCTCACAGAGGTTGTACGTTCCCCCTGACTTTTTCACTAGTCTGTCTATGCTCACAGAGGTTGTACGTTCCCCCTGACTTTTGCACTAGACTGTCTATGCTCACAGAGGTTGTAAGTTCCCCCTAACTTTTGCATTAGACTCACATAGCATCTCGTTCGTCCTGACTTTTGGTTTGACTCACAGAGGTTGTACGTTCCCTCTGGCTTTTGTCATTACCTCACAAGACTGGTTGATTCTCCAAATCTCCCTGGCTAGCCTCAGGGTTGTCCATATGGCCTCTCATTGGAGAATGACTGTCGATGCTGCCAAATTTAACACATGACTATGCAAAAATCAGCTAGTAGCACACAACAACTACAATGCCATCAACCATAGTCATCCGTATGACTATGCAACAATCAACTAGTAGCACACAACTACTACAATGCCATCAACCATAGTCATAACTATGATTATGCAACAATCAACTAGTAGCACACTGCTACTACAATGCCATCAACCATAATCATAGTCGATGTCTCTATAACTATGCAACAATCAACTAGTAGCACACAACTACTACAATGCCATCAATCATAGTTATAGTTTCATCCAGTAGCACGAAGCTACTCCCATAGTCCTCATGACTATGCGTGTGATGTTTCTTCTCTCATTAAGTCCGACAGTGCATTACCCCCTTAGTCACCTCACATGACTGATCTAGGGAACCCTTGGCGAGAGGGGTTAGTTAGCATGAGAAGAAACAATACACCTCCCTCTCAATGAGGGTGGACATTTTGCATCACGCCAAGCTTGTCTTTGGAGCACCTCGAGTCTTTTTCACTCCTAATCAAATCAACATGACTAATAGGAGAAAGACTGCGCTTGGGCCATTCACCACTAGCCAAATCAACATGGCTAATCCTGTGAGTGAATGTATCATTCTCCCTTGGTCAAATCAGCATGACCAATTTGGGCAATGCTACTCATCTGTCCATCGCCTTGGACAAAAGCTTGGTGAGAATGTCCGCAATCTGCTCATTTGTGGATGTGTACTGGAGCTTCACCGCTCCCTTTTCCATCACGTCTCGGATGAAGTCTTGCAAGAAACTTTCGAAGCCACACTGCTTCACGACTTGCAATATTGGATGCTATATACTTTGCCTTTGCTGTACTGAGTGCCATTGATGTCTGCTTCCAGCTCAACCATGAGATCACACTGGTCCCAAACTGAAACAACATCCTGAAGTACTCTTCCTATCCACTGCACTCCCTACCCAACCAAAGTTTGTATATCCCTGCAGCTTCACATCTCCATCCGAGACATCTCAGTCCATATCGAATCGTACAACGTAGGTACCTCAACACATGTTTTGTTGCCATCTAATGTACATGTTTAGGTTCAACCATGTACTAACTCAAGGCATTCATTGCAAAGCATATTTCTGGCCTGGTGTTAACCAGGTACATCAAGGATCCAATCAGCTGTCTGTACATTGTGGGATCCACCAAATTTGAAGATGAATCACTCAAGAGCTTCAGATTTATTGTCATGGGTGTGGTCATGGACTTGCAGTCCATCATCCCGAATCTCTGCAAAATCTCAACAATATATTTTCCTTGGCTAAGGAAAATCTCATCTGATCTTTGCCACACCTCCAATCCCAAGAAGTATTGCATTAGACCTAGATCCTTCATCTCGAACTTTGAAGTGAGCTCCCTCTTGCACCCAACTATGCGTTTCTCATCTCCTGTCAGAAACAAGTCATCCCCATATAGGATCAATGGGCAATCATTCCTAAGCTCATCAAGTAACTATCTGATCTATCATATCATGCCCTGGGTGCCTGTTTAGGTCTGTAAAAAATCTTCTTCAATATGCAGACACGAGACTCCTTCTCAAGTATCTTGTGGCTGCTTTATGTACACTTCTTCTGGCTACTAGAGCAAGTGTCTCGTCATAGAATCCTTGGGCCACAAATCAAGCTTTGTACATCTCTATGTTGCCATCTGCAGCATGCTTGATCTTGTAGATCAACTTGGAAGTCACCACTGACTTCCCTTCTTGTCTTGGAATCAAAGTAATAGGTCCATATCCCAATCCTTCTGACTGGCTTCCTCCTTTGTCACTGAAACAAGGAATCCTTTCAGGTGGTCTCATATTTCCTCAAAGCCTCTGAAGCTTCGATCTAGCCTCCTGTCTGTCAGTCCTGGAGGACGTCTCTCCCATCTGAATCTGAATCTGGGGAGGAATACTTTCTGAATGAAAGTCTCTCCGAGATCAGGCTCACTTTGAGTCATCTGCTCCCTCTAAAGCTTGACTCCCTCTGAAGCTATGTATTCTTCGAAGTCATCTGCTCCCTCTGCATGTGCTGACCTCCTCTTCTCCTTCATTACATGGATGTGCACAATTCTATGTCTGGATAATCTACTTCATGTCTCGGCTAGAGACCATCTAAACTGTTGCCTCCTGCAATCGTCATTATAGCTCCCTCTCAGAGCTATTACTTGTGACCTGCCCGAAACAAGAAACAAGAACAACATCTCCAGGGTAACCTCCATGGAATTTACAAGATAACCTGCCTGATACAGGTTCAACAACCAAGAACATCTCCTAGAAGAGATCAATTTATCTTGTCAACAAGTGCATTATTAATATGAGCATTCATTTAATGGTAGTCGTACCAACAATAATCAAGTGTTTACTAAACTAGCAATAGTGATAACAATAATAGAATTTAAGGATTGCAACATTTAAACTGCAACAATATAAAAATATCAAACCTGATATGCAAACTTGGAGTTTAGCTGCTGCTGACCAACTTATAGTTTCCCCGGTCACGTGCTTGGAAGCACTATTGGCTAAAGGACATACTCTTCTTTAGCATCTGCTACATGTGCATGGTACTTCTTTTTTCCTTTTTCATGTTTAAGAGGACATTGTGCGGCATAATGTTCTATCTCCTTGTAGTTGTAGCATCTAATATTTGACGCATCCTTCCTATGGCGTGGTTTCTTAGGCTTCTTCGGGTTTCCTTCTTCCCTTTCCTTTATCTTCTTCACTTGGGCAACAAGTGCTTGATTTTCATCATCATTAGTCTTCTGTGATTTGGATATCAACCTAGATTCCTCTTGGGTCCTGTCTACCCATAGCTTGTTGAACTTGGGCAATTTGCTTTTGGCGCAAATCCCTTGAACAAATGGATCCCAAGAGGAGGGAAATCCATGGAGTGTAGTAGTCATGAGTGTTGAAATTAGTGCAACTGCAAGAGCCATTCTTTGGAAGGATGGCATAAGACCCTAGCTAAGATCTAGGGCCCCCAATGCACTCTTGGGGTTCATGGTTTGGGACCAAGTAGTTTGAGACATGGCAAAAGGCCCTAGTGAGGGACCCCGGTGTATTTCTGGGGTTCTTGGTCAAGGACCAAGCAATAAGTCCCTAGATGTGTTCCAGGGAATCCTTGCTCGATGCTTGGATTGATCCTTGGATGTGTTCCTTGGTGGTTGATGATGTAAGTCCCTAGATGTGTTCTAGGGCCCTTGGATGTGTTCCAAGGAATCCTTGCTTAAATGTTTGGGTTGATCCTTGGTCTTGTACCTTGGTAGATGAAATATCCTAGATGTGTTCTAGGGCCCCCAGATGTGTTCTGGGGTATCCTGGTCTTGGACTAGGTAGTTCTTGGTTGTGTGCCAAGATGTGATGATGTGTGATCTTCTTCTTCTCTCTCGGGATGGTCCATAGGAGCAGCTGGAAGATGGACATGACCACATCATTGGTTTCTCCTCTTATGCAGGGATGATATAAGCTTATAAGTTATCGTGAGACATATGTGGACAATTTGCCATTGAAGAAGACCCCCTTGACTTTGTATTGCAGCCTCTCCTTGCTTGATTCTCTTTCTCCTTCTTGCTTGATGTTGTATTGGTCTTTTATAAGTCACTTTGACTTATTTGACTTTATAGTTAATATTTTTATTAATTAAAAATATTAATTATTATTATTATTTTTTATTTTTAAGTTTTTAATTAAACCTAAATCTAACCCTTCCTAAACTATAAATAAAGACCTACCCCTCTTTCATTATCACATTCACTTGCTCTCCTCTTCTAGTCTGTTTTTCTGCGGCTACCTCAGCTTGGCTCTTGTGTTGGAGGTACGACCTCCTTGGTGGACTCTCTCTTTCTTGTTTGAGGTGCGGCCTCCTTAGTTTCTTCCTCTTGCTGACTGGTGGTTCATTTTTGGTCCTCCTTCTGCTGGGTATTGGTGCCATGGACCTGCCTCCTGTTGTGTGTAAGTGCCGCGAACCTTCCTCTTGCTGCTATAGGTGTCGCATCCTTCCTTTGGCCCCTCCTCTTGCTGTCGCTGTGTGCTTTAAGGGTGCTGCTGCCTCCTAGGCAACCCTTTGGCTCCTCCCTTCATCTCTCCAAGATGTTGCTGAGTTTCTTCTAGGCTGCTGTGGGTTTTTCTCCTTGGCTGCCACCTGTGTAACCCTCCTATTGTTGTTTATCAGATTCTTCCTTGAGGGTTTTGCACTGCAGTTCATCTTGGACAATTTTGGTTGAGCCTTCTTGTGGTCTTTGGGGTTTCCTGTATCAACCTTTCTTTTGCTGATTATCAAAGTTCTTCTTGGTAAACTGTCCACTTAAGGATCATGATGAGATCAAACCCTTGAACCCTTGAGGGTTTGATCCATGACCTTCATAGCTTGTTTGAGCATAAATAAAGAGGACAACTACACATTAGGTACCTCTGTCATTTATTTCTTCCAAGGTAAAGTTCAGATCTGATTCTACTAATGCTTACATCTATTTCTAGTCTAGGTTAATATTCATAAATGTTATTTTCTGTTCATGATCAGTCCTAGTTAAAGTTTGCTCTCTTTAGCATGTTCAGATTTGTGTTTTCAGTATCTCATGTACTTCGGATTTTTTGTTTTAAGTGCTGATCTGTATGTACAGTAGTGATCAATTTTGAAAAGATATCTCTATTTTCTTTTTCCCTAAAAACTCTAACAACGAGTTTAACGCCTTCTACTGGATCTCCAATGGCTACTAACTGGTCCTTGATCTGCGAGATCCTCGTGAAATAGTTGGCTATTGTTTTTGGCTTGTTCATTATCACGTTTTTGAGTTGATGCCTTAGAGTAAGCTTTCGACTGGTATTCTTACTTTCATAAAGTTTGGTTAGGGCATCAAACATTTCCTTTGGTGTTTTCAGTTCTGATACATTACGTATTAGATGATCCTTTATTGGGTCTGTCAAGATCCTCTTGGCCTTGCCCTTATTCTTCCCGAACTTTGCTTTGGTGTCTTCTTCTTTTGGTTCTGGAAGCATTTGCTTGATATGATCCAATAACTCATTCTCTTCTAGAATGAGGAGAACTCCGTGCTTCTAGGATTTGAAGTTATCTGCTCCATCCAAACATCTTCAACTCTCATGCTGGTTGTCATTTTTCGTTGGTAGAAACCCCAGCACTGAAAAAACCTCAATTTTTCAAACTTCACCAAACTGCACGCTGAGGGTTTCAGGGGGTGCGCTAGGGTAGGGTGCACTGCTCTGTGAAAGGATTATCCCCAACGACCTTGGGATAGAGCTCAACGAGCTTGACCAAGTATTGTAGCTCCAAGGTGCTGCTTGTAGCGGTCTTCCTTCTAGTGGTCAAACTGTTCAGAACCAACTCTGATACCAGGTTAGATTTTCCTTATTTACAGAGCATTAGAGCTACTAGTGTTCTTTTACTTCATTACCATTAACATATATATATCATGTATTGAGCAATACCAGCATAAACAAGAAAAAAAAAGAACACGATATTTATCCTGGGAAAACCCCAAATGGGGAAAAACCCAACAACCTTTCTTAGATAGATTATGTTCACAAAGCAAGTCCAAACAGATAAACCCTAGCTCAAGGGCTACCTCAACCAGAAATACCACCACAGTTGTAGCAACAACACTATACTAAGGTGGCGCACCTCCTCAAGGAGAGTAGCGCACAAGAGAGAGATACCAAAAGACTGAATAAGAAGAAACCGAGTCACTGCAGCAACTGCGTCACCTTCTCCAAACTTGCGCATTGCTTCTGTGTCGCTGAGAGAGTGTGAGTGAGTGAACAAATGAGTTAAGGTGCCTCCTTATTTATATGCTTCTTGTCCTTCTAGCTGGGCCGAATTCTCTTCTGGGAAGGTGTCTTTTCATTATTCTTTATTCCTCTGGGCCGACTTCTCTTCTGGGGTACTTCAACATCTATCCAATGGATCTCTTGCTTCTAGAATCTTTTCCGCATCTAAGAAAGGTCATCTAGGAGGGAAAGATCCTCCCGCAGCTACCAAACATCAACAATATGCGGTCGACTGAGTAGGATTTGTAGGAATGACAATAGGTGCAGTGGCGGTATGGTGCACAATATCCCACAACTCCTGTTCTCCCAACAACAATGCAATCCTCTCCTTTCATGGACTAAAGTTCGCTTCCCCATCCAATCTATCTTCGAACCTCAAGCCAAAAGCCATGACCTTCTCAACTGAGACTCGACTCTTCTCCTTCCTTCTTTCAAGAAAAAATCCCTCTGCACTCATTGCAAATCAAGTGTCGAATATCAAGTCTACCGAACTTCAGAGCTCCATCTTTGATACCATGTTAAAAAAAATGATCTCAAACACTTAGCCAACACAAGATTTCAACCTCCTATAGTTATTCACCAATAAAGCAAGGGTACCACATGCATTTACTGTAACTACGAGCATAAATACAAGAGACTAAGCAATCTGAAAAAATACTGTAGCGGAAAAGTAAATGAACAACAACACATTCACCACATTAAACACATGAAATTTCTGGGCAATGCCCCTGGAAAAACCCACAAGGGGAAAACCAGTCTAGGAGAGATTTTTCTTATTGAGCTCTTAGGAAAATTCTGAGTTTTACAACAACAACATTATTAGCATAAAATGTACAACAATAACTAGTAATCAGAACCAACAAACCTCCTCAAAATCTGTGCCGAAGACCCTCAGAAAAATGCACTTGATTTTTGCCTCGAAATCTGTGCCACTATTTCTGTTGTACGATTGTACTATACGACCTTCTTCTAGCAGCAAATATGTCCTCGGTTTCTGTGCATAATAGTTGCACTTAGTTGTATAAATTTGTCTCTTAGTACCTTGGAAATCGTGCCTATCTTCAACAGAGAGATTGCCTCGATTTCAATGCCAAACACTAGCTGTATGACCCTCTTAATGCTGATATTTCTTGGGATGCGTGCATATTTCCTTCCTTGGGATTTGCACCTCTCCCTTTGGTTGCTACTCTTTCCTCTAGCTCGTCTCTCTAGGAAATTGTGTCTCTTCAACTTTCTCTCTCACTCCTCAAAAGGTGCGCGCCATCTCTCCTCTAGTGTTCCTTTTACTACTCATTAATGAGTAACTCCTCTAACCCTTGGTCTTCCTTGAGTGACTCTTCACCTTCCCTTGAGATTAATGGTCACGATTTAATCTTTCGTTGAGTTCACTTAAATCACTCAAGTGACCCACTTTTCATAAAGTCACTTTTACCCATTAAATATTAAAAGGCTCAACTTGACTTTATAAAATCACTTTATGAAGTCACTTCATAAAGTCACTAGAGAGAGTTATTTGCTTGGACTCCTGCCTAGGCGCAATAGATGTAGAAGTACCACCAAGCTACCAAAATCTGACAATGGGAGCAATCTTGTGGCATGTCTTGTTAACTGTGTATGGCTTTCTAGTAATTTTGCATTGAGAGGAGTTGAAACAACGAAAAAAGTTTAAAGTTCACTTTAATCAAAACAAAAATTCTATTATACACAAGAGTTATAGAATTCAGGCCGTGCTTGGAGGTGCTACTTGATTTGCAAAAAATGACTTGACATCTCTCTTATTAATCGCCCTCCTTACACTCTTAATTTGACTCGGAGGACAAATTGTAATAGGAATAAGAGTTCATAATGATCAAATGTTCAATACTTTATTCAAACTCTTATTATAGAGGGTTTACTATTTACTAATTAAGATATTGCTATCTTAACCAAAGTACAATTCAAATCATATATAATATAATTTAATTATAATTTTGATTAATGTTCGATTAATGACCACAAAAGTAGGTCAAAGTGACTGTTGAGTACAATGATGTCGATACAATGCAGGAGCACCAAAATGTATCCTATAAAAGGCAAGATGCAGAAAGTAAGTGTAATAAGGTAGAGTAGTAGAAAGTGAGATATACTTGAGGCATGCAGAACCCTCGGGACCCTCAGCCTCGAGATCAAATACCTGGGCTGATGGTGGGGTGTATCATCAAATACCTGCGTTGATGATGGGGTGTATTGTAAGGGAAGAAGATCTAAGGACAAGAGGAACTAGAAAGAAGGAAGGAAGTAGATCTGTCATGGAATGGATCCATTTCTCCTATCATCTGAGGCCGAATGAAGAAAGTTGAGTATAGTCGGTTGTCCCGAGGGGGACCTGGTGGGGTGCCTGGATCGTCTGTTGTGCTACTGACTGGTAGAGGTGGTGCGTCGACGAGGTCTGAGGATCCATTTGTCTCCTGGGAGGGGATATGTTTGGCCATGTCGCTGAAATCTTGTGGGACGAGGGAAGGTCCCACAGGTCCGCACTGATTTGGAGTCCGTGGCTACGCTGGTGTTAGTCTGTCTCTTAGTGCCCCTTCTTGAGGGTAGCACCAAGAAGAAGGAGGTGATTCGCCGAATAGGGTCTGGTCTTGTAGGAGGATGAAGAGTATGGGCTTGGAACTTGAGGGCCTCTTGTATGTGTAAGGATAAACACTGTTGATTTGGATACCTGAAGAAGCCCGTGAGGGTTTGAGTACCCTTGAATAAGCAATGAAATTGCCCCATGATCTCATCATAAATGGGGCATCGGAAGATGAAGTGCTCCTTAGTCTTGATCTCCTGTAGTTGGCATAGCTGACAGATCTTGTATGGTCGGTTGATCTGGTGGTTTGTCTCTATAAAGAGTCTGTGGGAGTCCACTCTTAACTGGGCCTAGAGGAATGCGAAGAGCATGCATCTAGTGTTGGAATGTATACTGTGGTCGAACGATGAACCCATCCCTATGCCCCAAGTGATCTGGATAAATTGTCTATAAAAGTTATCTCTGATGATCTTCTTCAATACCTGTCTGGTCGGTAGGAGATGGCCGGGTGCATCCAAGGAATAACCCAAGTGAATTTGTATGCCCACAGACCCAAAAGATTTGAAACCCTTGCAAACCAACCACGAGCCGGACCCAAAGGGCTAGAGAGGGCAAAGGTCTTAGAAGAGTAGTAGGCCAAGAACAGGTATCGGTCTTGTCCCTTTGCCGAGTTGGCTAAACCTTGGATGCGATGTAGAAAAGAGACCAGTCCGAACACTGTCTCAAGTCGGAAGGGTTGAGCCCCAAACTCTGCTAGGATGATGTGATGAGGAATTGTCTGCTTGCATCTAATGATGCGTCAGAGGAGAAGGGTTTGGACTCTCTCAACCGAGGCCCAATCAGACACCAGTAAGGAAGGCCCCCAAATATCTAAGCCATAGAGAACCGTGGGTCGGATAAGGGAGTCCATGAGAGACATCTTGGATGAGATGTTCGAAAAATGGTGGCAGAAACACTCTCTCTCGAGAAGGGCTAAAAACCCATAACTCTTGGCAATCCGAGGCTGGAAGGCCAGTCGCAGACTAAAATGGGGTCCCGAAAATTGTACTCCCAAGTACGTGTAGGCGATGGTGATCTCGGTCTCCTCCCCTCTGAAGAAGAAATGAAGGTCTACAGACTTCTTCGACCCGTTGAAGATCATAACCTTGGTTTTACCTAGCTTGACCATCCACTGGAAAAGGTCGTAGAAGAGAGCTAGGGCATCCAACTGTCTCGGTAATCCTGCTGGAGATGAGGCTAGGAGGACCACATCATCGACGAAAAGCAAGATGGATATCAGAACCTGGTGGAGGAGATACCCCTCACCGTCCTGGATATGCTCGTCGAGAAAGTTCTTCTAAAGTTTCATGCATGAGACTTAATTGTGAGATTTCTCCTTTAGAACCTTGGTCTCAAGTACATTAGGATGATAACCATCCTCCCAATATTTCTTTCATCTACTTCTTAACCAAAGTATAATTCAAATCATATAGAAGTTCTTCTAAAGTTTCATGTATGAGCTTTAATTGTGAGATTTCTCATTTAGAACCTTGGTCTCCATCCTCTTCCTTTGATTCTATTAGGATGATCACCATCTTCCCAATATTTCCTTCATCCCCTCAACCCAAAATATAATTCAGATCATATTGAAGTTCTTCTAAAGTTTCATGCATGAGCCTTAATTGTGAGATTTCTCCTTTAGAACCTTGGTCTCCATCCTTTTCCTTTGAGTCTATTAGGATGATCACCATCTTCCTGATATTTTCTTCATCCCTTCCTTTGTTGCACAAAGGGGATCTATATGCACAAAGGGGATCTATATGATCTATCGCAAGAGTTTGGCAGAGCACTAAGTCCTTGCTCATTCTCAATTGCTGCAGTCTCTTATTGATTTCATTGAACTGATGGTGCCATGACTTTCAACCATGAATAATTCATCTTGCCATTTGTCAACCTTACCAACACAATTTGCTAAGCTGACAAACTCTCTATCTTGTCCACTATCCTAGTCATTTTGGCTTTAATTTCTTTGATAAACTCCTACACTCCTCATTGTTCATTTTGTTGCTTTGACATCCTCCTTTTGAGGCGATCCACTTCTTCCTCTAGTATGGATTCCAAGGAGAAACATTTCTTTGTATTGCAAGCATAGCTCTACACCTTTGGTCTTTCCTACCCAGAACTCAGGAGGCCCTTTGCTATGCCTACCTTTCTATGCCTCTTCTTTTATATTGAATTTATTATTTCTTTCTTTGGTGTCATCATTATTTTAAAATTTCAATTGTTCTTCCAAGCCTGGAAACATCGGCAACCTAATAAACTCAGAAAAAATGAATAATTGGGAGAAATTAGAGTTTTTAGCAACACTACAATAGTCTATCATAATTAATTAAAGTCATGAAAGTGCACCATAAACACATTTTAACAAATGTGCAACTCAAGTGTTGTTGAATTTTCAGATTTTGTATGTAAGCTGCTTAATGTTTTTGAATTTCACGTTGTGTGTATAATCTGTTTCTTTTAACCATTCCCTTTGCATGTTTTCCTCATCTACTTGCAGCCCTCCCCTTTTCTCTTCTTTCTTGTATTCATTATTAACAGTTTAGGGTTAAAGTAAGCAATTCATGGTCTGTGGTCTAGAACTTCAGGTTCTATTTTTATTGTTATTTTCAGAAAATGTAATTATTCTAACATTGAAGTGGGACCTGGTTGTCAACCTGTTTGACCAAGTGAAGATAAAACTTTTATCATGTAAGTTTGTCTAAATATATTGTGCATGAACACAAACAATCAACTATGTTTAATTGTTTAGCCTAAAATGGTGAATCCCGTGACCTAGTTGCTAGCTGCCATTTCAGATATTAATTTTGTTGTTTAATACCTTCAAGGAAGCCTTCAATGCTATTGGATAGAAAAACAAGTTTCATTGAAAAGGCAAGCTAATGTTTTTGTTCAATTTATTATATCTTTCATCAACTGTAGGTTTTCTGTTGTACACAAGAAAAACATATATCGCATTTGTATTGTTTTAAATTAGATCTAGAGGAGGTTAATTTTGGTGTATGCACACTTTTTTAATCAAATCATCAAAATGATTTTTTTTGGAGTAAATTGTTTCAGTGATTTCAAAGTACAATGGTGTTGATTTTCTTGTAAGAAACCGTTTCAGAGATTTCATTCAGGATTTAGGTCATACGTGGTTTGTAACATTGTGCATCTCTTGAGTTGCTAGGAATTAGGAGTCGTAACTTTCTTGGATCACATTATAGTACGAGTCTAGTTATTCAATGCTGCAAGCAATATTTGTTAGAAATATAGTATATTATTGAGAGCTAGGACTTTTGGCTGACTAGGCATTAAGGTGGCAGAGGCATTGCTTTCAAGCACCAATTTCACTTGCTTGCACTTGTATGGTCTGTAATGACTCGACAAGAATTCAACACAAGACCATTATTTCATTGATGTGCAGCTCACTGACAATCAAAAGTTTCCTTGAAAATAATCTTTAGTGGGACATTTATATAGTTTGCAAATCCACTGCTAGCTTCAAGCGTGTTCTTTATGGGAATAGGGGATTAAGTCCTTCATGGGCGTTAAGGGTAATCTTTCATTTCTGAATAGACATTATTAAATATCTGTGTTGCTTCACCTTTTACATTGATATTCTGTACATTTCATGATAGAATTTATTATATGGGTGTAGTTGGTGCAACTTTATTGATGTTTTTCTTTGTCTTGCATTGCTTTCTGTATCTTGTTCAGTTGTCGATAAAAATTATAATGCTCTTTCTCTTTTTTGTCAGGCTTCAATGAAGACTGAGAGACAGAAAAAGAAGGAGATGTACTTCCCAGTGAGAAAGTATGCAGTCAAGGTCTAAAGGCAGTGGTTTTCTTGCTAGCATTTTTTTGTTTTGCTTGTTGGATACAGGAGCATAAGTGCTTCAGGCTCGGAGTGAGTCATCTATATTAGATTTGTTTGAGAAGCTTAAATTGGATTCCAGTTTTGTTGATTGTCCATGGAGTTTAAATTAAAACTCCATGTTCACGTTTCATTGTGGTATTCACATTCAAAAACTTCAAGTATGTTTGACCTATAACATATTAGGGTTGATTATCCTGTTTGATTTTTTGGCGTGTATTTTTTTAGCTATGTAGAGATGTTTTTGGTCTAACCTGGTCAGGATTAGAGGAGGCTTCTTTGGCTATCCAATTTGGAATATTATTCAAACGTACATCTAGAAGACTAAAAATTGCTTTATTAAGAATAACTAAAGTTGCAGTGTTACGGCTAAAATTAACTTTTGGAAAAGAAATATCATGTGGTGCATGAATATTAATGGGTATCATCCTCTGCAACCTTTGAATGCAGGCCTAGAAGTCGGTTTTTCTTTTCAGGTGGCGCAACTAGTCTTAATTTTTTGGCCCTTGTTCCAAATATGTAGTAAAAAAGAATATATGAACTTTTGTGATGATTTTTAAACATGTACGGTTTGATTCTATTTGTTTTGCCTTAAATTTACTTCTAAATCTGATTATAAGGATGGATTTCAAGATAATTATTTGATATGGTGGATCTATTATAAAAAATAAAATCTTGCATAGTTTTTCGAAATGCAAAATAATCAGTGTCATAACTTTATTTAGGTTAATGATTCTTCTTTCAAAACATTGGTTAACATATTCCATTGCAATATTGTGAATACCTATTCAATAATTGTCTCCAATAAGTCTAACCTAGAATTGAGTGAAAACAGGGAATTCAAATGAGTATAGTATTTTTGAATTCTTCTCAATCATTCTATATTTTCTATATGGATAATTATTAATAGTAACTGCTGCGAACACAAACTATATAAATTAAGTTACAAAATGATGAAATCAACTATATAAGTTTAAATGACTCTATAAAACTACTAACCCATAGTTCATGACCACATGCACTTAGAAGTCCACAACAATTTTCCAAACAAACAAACAAGATTTGGAATAAGCAAACCTCCCCACTGAAAAGGCATGCCACAAAACACAAGGAATCCTTGTATCCAAAATTTGCCAAATAATGTAGCATCTCAAAAATCCATGAAAAAGTGTGCCACGATTTAAGATTTTAACATTTTCATAAACATCGACAACAAAAGCACAAGCCTTCCATCCAAAATTTGCCAAATAATGTAGCATCGAAAAAATATCCATGAAAAAGTGATTTCCACCCAAAAAAAACTCGAATAATTAACATTATCATAAATATTGACAACATGAAATTTGCCAAATAATGATGTAGCATTTAAAAAAACCCATGAAAAAGTGAATGCCACCCAAAAAAAACTCAAATAATTAACATTATCATAAATATTGACAACATTAGGTGCATGGAGTTGGAGGGGGAGATTGCCTTTAAACATGAAAGAAATCATGAAACAAACTTTGAATGGGGTATAGTGGAAGCTATGAATAATTAAAGCTAAAATGTTGGTCCTCTTCTAAGGAATTGAGATTCTTGAAAGACCAAGAGGCTCTTGGTAGTAGGAGGCTCATCTTATCAATACAAGGTATGAGTTACTCCTCATATTCAAAGGATTGCACTTTAGATAGGTTAATAAGGAAATTTGAGCCGTGTTGAAAGGGCAAACAATGGAGCATACCACTTGGCCAATGAAGCAACATATCTAGTTGCTTGAAAACCTTTGCACATATTGATCACAATGGAGGAATAGGTTAATGAATCACAAGGTTTTCATTTGGGGAACAATTGTGGAATCATTCCAAAATTTGGTCTCGCGTGTTTTGTTTTGAATTGTAGTGGATGCAAGGGAGGTAAAGGACTTTGGACTCGCACTCCCCCACTGACTATTGGAACATTCTCCATGTATTCATTGTGGGTATGTGTTGTCTACTCGACTCTGTGGGAATGTCATTCATTGAAGGTTTGGATCTATCTTTGAAATTTAGCTCGTATCAACTCTTGGAAGATTTTGAATATGGTTGAGCATAATCATCCTTGCAGTTGTTTCTCATGTGAAGCTTTGCATTGGCATCAAGCTACAAGAAGGCACCACATACTCTTGGGTGATAATAAGGTAGCCATCTAATGACAAGTCGAGAGGTGGCTCAGAATTTGGACATGTAACTTACCCTCTAATTGAAATTATAATTATAGATCTAGCTACAACAACTAAAATACATGTATGAAATATATTATTCTAAAAAATGTATTGCTCAGAATTTGGACATGTAACTTACCCTCTAATAGAAATTATAATTATAGATTTCACTACAACAACTAAAATACATATATGAAATATATTATTCTAAAAAATGTATAGCTCTTAAATAGAATGAGTTCTATTAAGTATAGAGAGATTAAAAAAACAATCAAGATCAAAATTAAGTATAGAGATTAAAAAAACAATCGAGATCAAAATCTCTTATGCTTAAAAGTTTTTAAATTGAGATAAATCTACATTTCTCAAAATGTAATTCCACCAACTTAAACAAGACATAAATAATCCCACATCACTCTTTTCTTTCACAGAAAAATCACAAATTTACACATTTAAATAATGTTTTAATAAATCCTTATTTATGAAATCTTAAACAATATTAAAAAGTAATCTTAAACAATATTAAAAAGTGATCATCATTATATATAGCATAACTTAATAATCCACTGAGTATAAATTCTAATATTAATAATAAGTTTTAACTAAAAAGTTAAAAAATACATATAATATTTTAACCCTTCCTTGTTTAGCTCTCCATTCTAATATTAATAATACGTTTTAAATAAAAAGTTAAAATATATATATAATATTTAATCCATTGAATATAAATTCTAATATTAATAATAAGTTTTAAATAAAAAGTTAAAAAATATATATAATATTTTAACCATTCCTTGTTTATAAAGATAAAGCAATATTATAAATGTTTCACATTTTATTTTATCATTCATTTTTAATAGCATAACTCGATGTACTTAGATTTTCCTTTTGCTTCTAGAACAATAGAGTTCTTTATTCAGTTAACATTAACAATTATATCATAGTAGCAGAATAAATAGTAGAGGAAGTACACAAGAGATTTATCTCCCAATAACCTTTTTTAGATGAATTCCTTTCACAAAGTCCAACCATTCACTATCTCCTTAGAGTTTACAAACAAGAATCAAAACCTAGCACAAGTTTAGCACCTAGCAGTAGCTCCATCGCTGAAGTAGCACCATACAGAGATAATGCACCCTCTAGGAGAGATAGTGCACAAGAGAGAGATATCACCACCAAAATAGCTCCAAGACTAGGCTTTTGCGTCACCCTTCCTTCCTTAGACTTTCACACCTTTTACCTCAGTGAGTGGGAGTGTGTTGTGTCTCCAAATGAGCCAAGACGTCACCTATTTATAATCTTCTAGTCACTTCTGCTTGGGTCGACTTCTCATCTGGGAGTCTTAATTAACTTAATTGATTCCTGGGTGAGCCTTTAATTAATTTCTAGGTGAGCTGACTTCTCTTCTAGAAACTTCTTGTTTAATGGTCTTCCTAGATTTCTAGAATCTTCTTGCATCTAAGATAGGTTTACATTGGAGGAAAGGTTCATCTCGTAGCTACCAAACATCAACACTCCCTCCTTGCTAGGCAGGTATCTTTCATGATGTCTTCATCTAGTAGTCCACTGACTATGCAATCTGATGGCAGGCACACGACTACTACAATGCCTTCGATAGCTCGAATCATCAGGCATAGTCTCTACGATCAAACGGTAGCACACACGGCTATATCCAAAAGATCTGGTAATCTCCATGACAATCAACTAGTAGCACACAACTACTACAATGTCATCCAATAGATCACAACTACTGCCAAGTAGTACACAACTAATATCCAGTGACACACCGTCACCACCAATGGAACATATCCACTGTAGTAGCACACAACCACTATCTAGAGACACATAGTCCCCACCAATGGTACATAACCATCGAAGTAGCACACAATTACTATCCCGAGTCTCACAACCTTTGCTAGTGGAACACATCCACCGAAGTAGCACACAACTACTGTCCGGAGTCACACAACCTCCGCCATAGTCTTACGACTACGTGTGTGATGTTTCTTCTCTCAACAGGTCCAACTGTATATTAACCACTCACTCACCTCACATGACTTATCCAGGGAACCCTTGGCCAGAGGGGTTAGTCGGCATGAGAAAAACAACACACCTCCCTCTCAACGAGGGTGGACATTCAACAACACTCCAAGCTTGTTCATGAAGTACTCATACTTCACTCTTGACAAGGGCTTGGTGAGAATGTCCACTATCTGCTCGTCCGAGGATATGTACTAGAGCTTCACAGATCCTCTCTACACTATGTCCTAGATGTAATGATATTTGATCTCTATATGCTTATACTTGTCATGGAATACAAGGTTCTAGGTAAGCTTCACACAACTTTGATTGTCACAATGTATCAAAGTTGGCTCCAATTCTAGATCAAATATCCCAGCTAGCAACTTCCAGAGGCACATTGTTTCACAACTCGTCACACTTGCTGCGATATGCTATGCTTTTGATGTACTAAGTACCACTGATGTCTGCTTCTTGCTCAACCATGAGATCATGCCTGATCCCAGACTGAAACAACATCCGGAAGTACTCTTCTGATCTATTGCACTCCCTGCCCACTCACAATCTGTATATCCTTGCAACTTCACATCTCTACCTAAGACATATCTCAATCCATATCCAACCGTACCACGAAGGTACCTCAACATATGCTTTGCTGCCATCCAATGTACCTGTCTAGGTTCAACCATGTGTTGACTCAAGGTGTTCACTGCAAAGCATATATCTGGCTTGGTGTTAACTAGGTACATCAATGATCCAAACAACTGTGTGTACATTGTGGGATCCACCAAATATGAAGATTTGTCACTCAAGAGCTTCAGATTTATCATCATAGGTGTGGTCATGGACTTGCAATCCATCATCCCGATTTTCTTCAGGGTCTCAACAATATATTTTCCTTGGCTAAGGGAAATCTCATCTGATCTCTGCCATACCTCCAATCTCAAAAATTAATGCATTAAACCTAGATCCTTCATCTTGAACTATGAAGCGAGCTCCCTCTTACGCCCATCAATGAACTTCTCGTCCAAGATCAATGGGCATCCATCCTCAACCTTATAGTAGAGGTTAAGATTTGCCTCACTCTTGGTAAATCCCAGGCTCATCAAATATCCATCTATCTTGGGATACCAAACCCTGGGTGCTTGCTTCAGTCCATACAAGACCTTCTTCAGTATGCACACATGTAACTCCTTCCCATGGATCACAAAGCCTTGTGGTTGTTCTATGTACACTTCTTCCTCTATTACACCATTTACGAAAGCAGTGTTGATGTCCATCTGGTGTAATTTCCATCCCATTGTAGAAGCAATCACAATGATTGATCTAATGGAAGTGTGTTTTGCTACACGAGCAAAAGTTTTGTCATAGTCTTCTCCCTCTTTCTAGGAGAACCCTCTAGCCACAAACCTTGTCTTGTACTTCTCTATGCTGTCGTCTGTAGCATGCTTGATCTTGTAGATCCACTTGGAAGTCACAACTGACTTGCCTTCTGGTTTTAGAATGACCTCCCATACATCATTCTTCATGATGGATTGATACTCCTCCATCATGGCATCCTTCCATTCTGCCTTCTCAGCAACTTCTTCAAAAGTGGAAGGTTCTGAATCAATGATGTTGTTCATTAGTGCCACATAGCTGGAAAACTTATGTGGTCTCTTGCTCTATCTAAAGGCGCCTTTGAAGTCTGCATGTCCTTCAGCTTCCTGCAAGGTTTTCCGAAGCCAAGTTGGTCTCTTCTTGGTAGCCACTTCTTCAGGTAGATCTACAAGTCTTTATGACTCTACCATATCATTCTGGACTTTTGGGATGATTTCTTCAGGTGTAGAGTCTACCATGACTGCATCTTTGGGAGCCTCTTGCTCTATTTGGTTCTTATCCATGTGAGATTCCCTTGATCTTCTGAAGGCTTCATCTTCGTCAAATGTTACATCCCGACTGATCTCGATCAATCTCTGCCGTGGAATGTAAATTTTATAGGCCTTCAAAGTCTCACTGTATCCAACGAATGTGCCCTTCTTTCCTGAAGGTTCCAATTTCGTTCTCTTTTCCTTGGAAACATGTATAAACACTGGACAACCAAAAATCCTCAAGTGACCGACTTTTGGCTTCTTTTCGATGAACACCTCTTTAGGTGTCTTGTTCCCCAATATCTTATGAGGGCTTATGTTCTGCATGTATACAACCATACTGGATGCTTCTGCCCATAAGTGCATGGGTAGGTCTTGGTCATGTATCATCGCTTTTGTTGCTTCTATGCTGGATCTATTCTTTCTTTCTGCAACTCCATTCTGCTGGGGGTTGTAGGGAGTTGTAAGCTCCCTCTTAATCCCTACTTCTCGGAAAAATTCCTTAAACTCCTTTGAGGTGGAGTCACCTCCATTGTCAGATCTCAAAACTTTAATCTTCCTCTCAGAGAGATTCTCAACTAAAGCCTTGAACTCTTGAAACTTGTTAAAGACTTCATCTTTTGCTTTCAAGAAGTAGATCCATGTCTCCCTGGAGTAGTCGTCTATGAACAACACATAGTATAGAAAGTTGCCAAGTGATGGCACCATCATCTGTCTGCATACATTGAAGTTTATGATGTCCAAAATACCTTTGGATCTGCTATCACTGCTTGTAAAGCTTCCCTTGACATTCTTGCCAAGTGCACAACCTTTGCATACTCCGTCATGGTCTATTTGGATTTCTGGTAGACCTGTAACCATTTTGCTCAAAATTGGTAATGCTCTATAGGTCAAGTGAGCAAGCCTTCGGTGCCATAGTTCACTGGAACTAACACTATTGTGTATAAGGGTTTGTTCTTGGTGTCCCTTCAACTTATACAGTCCTCCCTCTCGGACACCAATCATAGTGGCTTTATTTATGCTTGAATTCTTGGGCCATATAAGGACTTGTCCATCCACAAAAGCTAGCCTAAAGCCTTTATCTTCTAAAGATAAAATAGATAGAAGATTCTTCTTTAAGCCTTGTACAAATAGTATATCTTTAATTGAAAGAGGGTTACTTGAATCAAGTTGTAAGGAGGCTTCTCCAACGCCTTTGATTGCAAGCTTGGAATCGTCTCCAAGCACCACTTGAAGTAAAGAGTCATTTTCTGTTAATTTGGATAGAGAGTCTCTGAATCCGGTCATATGCTTGGAAGCACCGCTATCTATGAGCCAAGTATCGCTTCCTTGAGTGATGGTTCCGGTGAATGTTGAAACAAATACAAATTCTTCATCCTTGGGTTTGTGTTCTTCGACATCAACTGCATGTGCATGGTGCTTCTTCTTTTCTTTCTCATGTTTTTGAGGGCATTGTGCAGCGTAATGTTCCATCTTTCTGCAATTGAAGCATTGAACCTTTGGGACATACCTCTTATGACGTGGCTTCTTAGACTTCCTTGGGCTGCGCCTTCTCTTTCCTTTCTCTTCTTCACTTGTGTTGCAAGTGCTTGGTTTTCCTCATCATCTACCTTTTGTTTCTTGGACATCAATCTAGATTCCTCTTGAGAGCAATCTGCCCATAACTTGTCAAAATTGGGTAACTTCCTTCTTGCACAGATTCCTTGGACAAATGGGTCCCAAGAGGAAGGGAAACCATTTAAAATAGTGGTTACTAGTTCAACACCTTCCACTGGATCTCCAATGGTAGCTAATTGGTCTTTGATCTGTGAGATCCTTGTAAATAAGTTGGCTATCATCTCTGACTTATTCATAGTCACATTTCTAAGTTGATGCCGTAGGGTAAGCTTCCCACTGGTGTTCTTGCTTTCATAGAGTCTGGTTATGGAATCAAACATATCCTTTGCAGTCTTTAGTTTTGATACAATGGGTATCAGGGGATCCTTGATGGACTCTGTCAAGATCCTCTTGGCCTTGACTTCGTTCTTCTTGAACTTTGCCTTTGCTTCTTCATCTTTGGGTTCTAGAAGCATCTTCTTGACATGATCCAATAATTCATTCTCTTCTAGAATGAGTTGTATTCTATGCTTTCAGGATCTGAAGTTTTCTGCTCCATCCAATTTGTCTTCCACTCTCATGCTGGAAGACATTTTGTTGATTAAAACCCTAGCTTGGGAATTTTCTGCAATTTTCAAATTCCTTGAATCTGCAAATTGAGTGTTGCAGAAAGTACGCTAGGGTAGGGCACACTGCTTTGTGTAAAGGTTAGTCCTAACGCGTTTGGGATAGTGCTAAAACTAACTTGACAGGGTTACTGCGCAGCGACAACGTGGAGTGGGCCCATAACCTGTTAGATTTTCCTTTTGCTTATAGAACAATAGATTTCTTTACTTAGTTAACAATAACAATTATACAATAGTAGTAGAATAAATAGTAGAACACAAGAGATTAATTTTGGGAAAACCCCAAATGGGGGAAAAATCCAACAACCTTTCTTAGATGAATTCCTTTCACAAAATCCAACCATTCACTAGCTCCTTAGAGCTTACAGACAATAATAAAAAACCTAGCACAAGGCTAGCACCTAACAATGGCTCCACAACTGCAGTAGCACCATACATTGATAACACACCCTCTAGGAGAGATAGTGCACAAGAGAGAGAGAGATCACCACCAAAATATCTCCAAAACTAGGCTACTGTGTCACCCTTCCTTCCTCAGACTTGTGCACCTTTTACCTCAGTGAGTGAGAGTGTCTTGTGTCTCCAAATGAGCCAAGACGTCACTTATTTATAATCTTCTAGTCACTTCTACCCAGGCCGACTTCTCATTTGGGAGTCTTAATTAACTTGCTGACTTCTCTTCTAGAAACTTCTTGTTGTTTAATGGTCTTCCTGAACTTCTGGAATCTTCCTGCATCTAAGATAGGTTTACATTCAAGGAAAGGTTCCTCCCATAGCTATCAAACATCAACATGTACCATTCTTGATAGCATAATCCAATGTATATCAATTTCAGAGTTGCCAAACTCCTTTTTCCATTTCAACATCCCTTATTACAATGCCTCTTTTCTTTTCCAATCCCTTTTTTTCTCTTTTTCTTTTTTCCTTTGATAAAATACTAAGTAACTCTTTTTATTTTTCCTTATTCCAATAATTTTCCTCTTGATAAAATATTAAGAAACCTCTTCTTTTTTCCCTATTCCAATTTTTCTCTTATCCCAATCTCCTTTTCTTTTTCACTTATTCTAATAAATAATGTTTATGATTTTTTTCTTATCCTACTTTTCTTTTCTTTTTTACTTAAAGGGACCCCAAAAGAAGGTATCCCCTACACCAATTTGGTGTTTGGCTTGACTTGCTGATTAAGAACATGTCTTTGCTCCTAAGAGTTTACAAGTTCAAATCCAGAGGAGGATAGTGTATGTATGCCTCCAGGTGGAGGGGTTCCCTT
>JZKD02S0308383.1:0-19773 GCA_000966675.3 Picea glauca
AGCTTCTTTCAAGGCATGGAAGGATTGATTAGCTACTGGAGTCCAAGTGAAGGCATTCTTTTGAAGGAGAGCAATGAGAGGTGCTACACTTTTTCCATAATTCTTAACAAACTTGTGATAATAACCTGTTAAACCCATAAATCCACACAAAATCTTAAGAGTTTGAGGGCGAGGCAAATCTTAAGAGTGGGTCATTTGGCTCAGTAGTAGCATCTGAAGGGGGTATCTCTTCAACAGGGGAAATTATAGCTTCTTCTTCAACAACATCCTCTGAAATGGCCATAAAAAGTTTTTGTTCCTTACACTTGTGCCAGAGAAAATATTTTTCATCACAGTTATAGAAAAGATCCTTGAGTTGGAGCTCAACCATTTCGGCCCTAGTTAATTTCTAGACCTTTAGGGGAGTGGCAGGGGGAGCATGATTGGTGGGTCAAGGGTGAGGAAGAAAATAGGGTTTTTTGGTTCTAGGAAGCAACAACTTGTTGGGCTTCTTTGGCACGTTTAATAGGTTCCAACCAAGTCTGAGGGTGAGCCATGAGGACTTGGGCTCGTATTTCATCATTTAGGCCATTGATAAAGCATTCCCAGAAGAATGCATATGTCATGCCCTCCATTCTGAAGGCCAAATGATCAAAGGAGATTAAAAAGTTTTCCATTGTGCTTGACTGTTTCAACTTGGTCAAACAACCTAAATAGTGGGTGTCAATGTCAAAACGTTCATATAGCTATGCAACAAACTGGGTCCAGACAACATACCCCGGGCGTGCATTCTTACGCCATTTCCACCATTGTCAACGTTCAGGATCCATATAGAGAACAACATAATGAAGTTTGGACAACTCATTAGTAATGCCATGTAAAGAGAAATAATGCTCCATTTGAGTGACCCATCTCGTGGGGTCGGAGCCATCAAATTTATTGACCTCAACTCAGGGAAGATGGGGGTCATGATCAAAGGAGTTGGATTGAAAGATCATAGAATGGGAGGAATCAACACCATCTAAGTGGGACAGTTATTTCGAGGAGGAAGGGCCCGGGGGGTGGTTCAACAACTGGTTGACAACAGACTAGAGGGTGGAAAATTCACCCATGAATTTGGCATCCATGGCGTGGTCTCAAATTTTTCAAAGCGAGAATTCATATAAGCAAGATCATATGTCACTTGTTGGAGGGACTCCTTGGTATGAGTGATGGAATCTTGCATGTCTTGGTTGTGATTGGTGGCCATTTGGATATGAGGGGTTCCTGTAAGGGGAAATGGGTGGGTGGGACCATAGAAAAGAAGGACTTATAAGTTATAGGTACCATGACAATCAGGGAAAAAAGGGGAATACAATGGCAGAGGAGGCAAATAAGGGCGTAGGGAAGGGGGCCAGGTCCATTAAAAAGGCTTAAAAATGGAAGTTACCACTGTGATCAGGGCAAGGCAAGGAATCCAATGGGATAGGTCCCGAATAAGGGTGTCGACGGGACCACTATACTCTTTTTTTTTTTACTCCTGTGGAGTTATAATATGATTTGAATAATACCACAGTGGTGAAATGGCCAAATTCTTAACAAGAAGAAATGTGTAGGAATTTTTCAACCAGAATGCATAAGTCACAATAGATCTTATCTATTCTTTTTCTGCTTTGTTTCCGTCCCAAGTGTTAGGGTGTTTAGGGTTTCTACAGACAAGGGTTTTCCCTCTGCTATAACTCTCTGATATACATGCAGGGTTGAACAATAGTACTCGACCCAATATCTCAGGACACCAAATAAGGAGGCTAGACAGTACCCTTAGCTGTACTACATGATTACCCAGGAACTAGAGAGTATCTTCCCGAGTTTTACTCTCGGTGGCACTATAACAGTTAGGCGACCGATCAATTGATCTATGGAGGGTTTCAGGATACCTAGGCCGGTCCATATACATGTGATGTATGATGCACTACCACTCGAAGGGGTACCAACAAGGGTTACAAGGGTGCTGAACAATGTGCACTTAAGTACCTCTTGTATTTCTTGCGTGTATGCTTTCCTGACCGTGGATTTATGTGTTGAACGATAGTTCTCTGTAGTTTTAAGACGACAGAATACGTCTCTACCTTGAAAAAATTTAACCCACAATTCCTGCGAAGGAAAGTGCTCTAATACCACTTGTAAGGTACGAGGTCTATTATAATAGTGGAAAACATAAATATTGCATAGAATAACACTGAAACAACACAATATATGAAACCACAACACCAGAATAATACCTTTATTGATAGGAAACAATGTTCACTTGCCTCTTCAAGGGGGAAACCTCCAACAAAGCAATGCTCTATTACAATAATTCTCAAGACAAAGACTTATTATGCCTCCTAATCTTATTTATACTAATTCTATCTTCTAAAGAACCTTCTAGCGGAAGATCTTTCTATAAGCGAAAGCTTCTATTAGGTCTTCTTACATCGACTTGTTCACATTTATTAAATAGGCCTTATAAACTAACGTCGTCCTTTATTACATGGAAAATATGTTATTCTACCTACATGAGGGGTTAGGGAGGTTAGGTCCCTAACATAATGGATGTTAGAAAAATGAAGCACAAAACCAAGACCACACATCCCACTCTCTCATTGGCACTCACTGTAAAAAAAACCCATGCCATGGATTTGTCAATCTTCACCTCTTTTACTGCTTTGTTTTTTATCCCTTTCAACACAGGTTTGAAATTCAAAAGCATAGTCAACCTCGCTGCGAGATTTTGAGAGAGGGATGTGCCTTACCTTCAAATATCCTTGAATTTCATGCTTTCCATATGCCCCAAGCCACCAGAATAGGGAGTGGACGCAATCATGGAAGGATTCAGGAAGTACCCGTGAAAACCAAGGATTTTTATTTTTTATTTTTTTAATTCATAAAAAAGATAATTTTATTTTAAAAAATCAAAATTACTTTTAAAAAAAACTGAAACAACATCCAACATTTCAAAACATTGAATACTCATAATCCAAGAAGCATAAAAGTTTTGTAAGTATGACGAACCCTTCATGTATATCTCTAAATTTAACATCGGTCCCAAATATACAACAAACCCCATCACTTCATAGAACCATTTGTTCATGTGATCAAGGATTGATATTTACATTTAAAAGAATTTAAATTCTAAATTCAAACGATCTTCTAAATCACAACATTTCTATATACACAAATAAAAGATTACATGTTTTAATAAGAATTGATACCACATGTTAATTAAGTTTAGTTCGAGCGATTGAGATGAGTGTTATCCTCTCGACCTATATTTAATTCCCACAAATAAAATGTTTAAACTTTTAATAAGTATATTATTATAACGACCATTCAATTTATCCTAAACCATCTTCAAAATGAAGAAAAATGTAATATTTTAAAACGCTATATCTCTATATAAATCATAAAATACTCAATATGTTTAACTCTAATACTACTTTTGTTGATATAAATTCTCTATATAAATCATAAAATACTCAATAAGTTTAACTCTAATACTACTTTTGTTGATATAAGTTAAAAAATACTTTGAAATGAATAATATACACATGTGAATTTTAATGTTTCAATCAAAGATTGATATCAACATCTAAAAGAACTCAAGTTCCATTTTCCAAATGATCTTCTCCACGTGGTCTGTCCAAATCACAACATCTCTATATACAACCTATAAATAACTCACTGAACACTTAGTCCGGGGCTTGAGTTCTATGTACAAGAGCATCATTACTTTGGCACGAAGATTCTTACAAATTCATTTGTTTACATGAAAAGTCAGGTGCGATGGAGAATTTTTGCCACAGTTCCATAATGACCCTTGAAATGTATAATACTTTATTTGTAATTTATTCATCCGTGTAAAAGTCAAATATATCATATTTTTGTACATAGGGATTAGATATTAAATAAAACCCAATCTCTCATGGCCAACTTTGTAAAGTCACAATGACACATGGGTCTTCAAGTTGGCATTATGGCTGGCCTTAACCTTGGGTCCTCAAATTGATATCATGGCTAGCCTTGAAATGATGGTCACTCTGACCCACTTGATGGGTTAAGGAGTATATTCCCTGTAGAAATATACTTACTCTACTCTTAGAAGCTCTCATAGCCAAATCTTCTGTGGGATATTTTGTATGATTAAGGTCTTGCATTGTTGCAATTGGTGGGCACAGATAAATTTATGCCCTTTTGCTACATTGGGGAGGTGGAGTCATAATTCCCTGTACCTGACTTTTGTGTATATTCAAATTTTTAAATAAAAAATTCAATATACATCCCAAATTTTAAGGTGATTGAGATGATGGGTTGTTATCCCTTTATTAAGCACAAAGAGCTTTGACAATCCATATTATATCAATATCGAGATTATGCTTGTCTTAGAAATGGGACACATGAGGACCACCATTTCCATTGCAAAAATTATAAATTATAAAGGGGTATGCATTCCAAACATACTGGAGAGGGACATCGTATTATTATTGCATTAACTTCTACATTTTTTTTTGTTGGCATAGACATTCAACGAATATATGAGTGCATGCATGACCACATGTGGTGTAATCCCACATTGGGATTATTGCAAAAAAAGGTCCAATGTTGAAATATGAATATGATCCCGAATCCCTAATTCGATCTATTCCTAGATTCATGATCCCTAATTCGATCACTTCATAGGCCTCTATGCTTAATCCCTACATGGCCTCTTGGATCACTTCGTAGGCCTTTATGCTTAATCCCTCATTTGATTAGTGATAGTTCTTAAACCTTAATTTGGTCAATTCTTAGGGTTTATACCTATCTTTGAATTCATAAGTTTTGAGTTGATGCAAGAGCATTTTTGAATTTTTTTATGCATGAATATGTGTTAGGTAAGTGAGACACAATTTGAAACGTGAGATGAGTGTGAGTGCCATGTGTAGTGCAAGCATGAATAAATAAAGAGTGTGACAATCAAAATATGAAGAGCATGTGAGGTGGTGATGTTAGTAGGCGTGTGATGAGGAACGTGCATGGTGAATGCAACAAGTGTGCTTGACAACGTGACGAAGTGCTAAGTGAAGAAAATATTTGTAGAAGGGAGTTGAATAGTCAATGTGGATTTGTGGAACCCAGAGGATGATGAAGAGTAGAAGAAGGAAGGAAAAATGATAAAAGAAGAAGAAGAAAATTTATAATCAATGTGGAATGAAATACCAAGTTAGAGGTATGCCAATTTAACAATATAACATATAATATCACACACATAATAACCACAAGCCACAGATGACTTGTAAAGCATGACATTGAAAAATGCTCTTGCATCAACTCATAAGTTTTGAGTTGATGCAAGAGCATTTTTGAATTTTTTTATGCATGAATATGTGTTAGGTAAGTGAGACACAATTTGAAACGTGAGATGAGTGTGAGTGCCACGTGTAGTGCAAGCATGAATAAATAAAGAGCGTGACAATCAAAATATGAAGAGCATGTGAGGTGGTGATGTTAGTAGGCGTGTGATGAGGAACGTGCATGGTGAATGCAACAAGTGTGCTTAACAATGTGACGAAGTGCTAAGTGAAGAAAAATTTTGTAGAAGGGAGTTGAATAGTCAAATGTGGATTTGTGGAACCCAGAGGATGATGAAGAGTAGAAGAAGGAAGGAAAAATGATAAAAGAAGAAGAAGAAAATTTATAATCAATGTGGAATGAAATACCAAGTTAGAGGTATGCCAATTTAACAATATAACATATAATATCACACACATAATAACCACAAGCCACAGATGACTTGTAAAGCATGACATTGAAATCATTGTGAATGTCAGTGCCAAAGGGAAGGAGGGTACTAACATATTAGCCTGAGCTCTCACACCTAAAAACCAACTTTATGGTTGGTAACGCTTTTTGGTGCAAGTAATGTCATAAACCATCTTTGTCTCGCAATTATTATATTATATGTAGCATTATTCACAATGTACACATCACATAGATAACAACCACAAGCGAAAGACAACCCACAAGGCATGACATCGAATTTGGAAAAGATGTTAGTGCTAAAGTGAGAAAGGATGATATCACATCAACTTGGGGATTTGTGCCCCAAAGCCAATGTCTTTGTTGGTAATACTTTATGGTGTGACGTGTGTGAATTATTCATAATATACACACCCAATGGTGATGTTAGTAACATAACAATGTGGAAAAGTTGTGGGAAGTTGGTCATTTAGTGGACAAATAATAAATAGATTATAGGCCATTGGAGTTGGGTTGATTGGTCTTGTATCAAATTCACTGCTCAATTTATTAGGTTTTGATCATAATCCAAGTAAAGCATGCACTGTAAATGAACTTGTAAATGAATTCTAAGTAATGAGAATTCTTATGCCATTATTCTTGTGGTGGTGTAATATGATTTTGTATGTTGCTTAAATGTTTGACAATTATTTGAGTTCATATTAACACATTATTGTTTTGATCATATTGTTGTAAATCATTACACATAATGAAGGTTGGTGGATTAAGCACACTATGTCCTTAATTGTATGACTAATAAACTTTAATCCCTAACCACTAACTACCCAACTAATAAACTTTGATCCTTAACCTTAAGAATTTAAAGTCCTAACTCTCAATTCACTCCCATCCCAGGATCCTAATCCCCAATTCAATAAGTTCCCAAGCTCTCTACTCGTTGTTAAAATATCAATGAATCTGAACCATTTGAACCTTCATAGTACACCATAGAGTAAAAGTGGTTACTATGTCTATTCTTCTTTTGACGAACTCCACCAACTTTGAGCCTAGCAAATTAATCACTGTGAACATTCTTCTTTGGACCAACTCAGCCAACTTTTTAGGTCTAGAAATCTAAACCTTCCTTAACCAGACCAGTGGTTACCCCTAGCAATCCAAACCTTCATGGACCATACCAATGGTTACCCTGCCCATCCTTCCATGGACCAACTCTAAGGTTGGTAAAGTCCATGCCTTCGAAGGGTTCCAATAACCCACCTCTTCCACAACGTCCAAGGGTTGGAAGCTAGAGGTTGGGGGGAACACGGTGGGGCATATCCCTAGCCATATGTCTCCACTCCACAATAGAAGTGAGAGCCACAATGAGGCTAAACGAGGAGACGACACCTCCCCCAATTATCCACTTTCCATGGTGTGCAAAAATAAAAGCATTAAAATAAAATAAAGGTCTGCCAAAAGCGAGGCATGTGTCTGGCGGAATCGTTACAAACATGCGGAGGCATGAGAGGGCTTGTCTGATTGCGCGATTCTCTGAACGAATCAGCGGGGAGTCTCGTGGAGTCCCGCAGATTGGAATTTGGAATTAATCGCCCCGATCTCTGTTTTTTTGTGTTTGTCTGGTCGCCTTTCCCACGCCCAAATCCCCTCCAAATCTATGGACATCATCACGCCCCCGCCTCTTAATAGTTAAATCGCCGTTATTATTAGCGGGCTCCTCCGCATTTAGGGCGGATTCCAGCTCGCCGCTAAATTCCGAACGGACGGGCCCCACCGGTTGGTGTCAGTCAGCAGCGGGTAACTTAATATTAAAACAAAAGACTTAGTAGATAACGGAATTATTCCTCCACTTAGCACGCGCGCATGAGATAATACTAGAGAGAGAGATTCCTCCTCCTCTCTCTCTTCCCTTAAAAGCTGCTTTAAGGAACTTTTTCCTTGTCAAATATTAAACCCCTTTAAAGTTGTGGCTGCCTAGATAAAAATAAGGGTTCAGTCACATCAAGTGGTGGGTGGGGTGGGTTGGGTTTAGGGTGGGACTGGACTCAAGCAAAAGGAGGGGCAAGAGGAGGCACAGGGGCACATAAGTCTGGAATGTGTACTTGGTCACTGTGGGATTGGAATCTCTATCTAGCAAGGTGTAAAGGCCAACTTTTGTTCAAGAGTTTGAGCCTGGGCAATCTCTTGACAGACTCCATATGGGGTCAGAGAGCAATGGGCTTGGAAAGTGAAGGTCGTTGTTAACTGTTTGGTCATTGCTTCTTACTGGTCTCATAGATTTGACTGTGGAATTCCTTCTGCTTAGTTGTTCTAGATTTGAGACACATGCCAACAAGGATTTGATAATGAAAAGTGGCATGTCCAAAAGTTATACTAGTCTCTTTTACTTGTATTTAGTGTAAATATTTTCTAGCATTGAAAGCATCGGTTAACATTGAACAACTATTAGAATTACATTGAGAGAAATAAAGTGCTTTATAATCTAAATGCGATATATCTTTATGTACATACATATGTACATAAATAACACTAATAAAACAAAATGGGAAAAAGTCTACACACAAAGTTTATGTATAAAAAAATGTGACAAAAAATAGAAAAAAAAAAAAAAAACACATTTATTCATCTTAATCTTGAATTTTTCAAATACCAAGAAATGATTTATTCTTAATTATTTTTTATTTTTCTCAATAATTAACACATTCAAAATTAATATGAATTTATACTAATAGAAAATAATAAGAAAAAACAATCCTCTAATTCCATGCTTCATCTCAAGTGTATGAAAACCCTATGACCAAATAAGTTAACATAGCACTAAAAATAATGTAACCCAAGTATTTCAAATACACATATTTCTTAGCAATTAGATTAAGAAACTATATTTCATATATGGAATTAAGAAACTATATATGCTGGTTTGTCCCTTAACATGACTAGATTTTTTGTTACAAGTTTCTAATCAATAACTTAACTCAAAAAATACCTTAACAACACAATCTATCACCGACTATATATAATTAAAAACAAATAAAATCTATTTTTTAAAAATCTATTTAAAAAATTTCTTTAACCTTTATATCAACTCTAAGAAAACCTAAATCTATATGGTTTGAATATAACCCAAAGGTAATTTATACTCCATCAACATTTTGAAAGATTCTGATATGATTTATACTTCTAACTCCCTTGATATGTAAATGTATTTCTCAAAATTCTTTGGGTATAAATGAATATTGCGTGGGATCATTCTCTTCCAATTGTTGCTTAGTGGTTTTTGCACGAGATTCAATGACAACCCCTGAATCCATGCTCCAAAATGCCCTCATCACCTAGGACTAGGGAAAAATAATAACTTGGGCCCACTTAGATGTGACTTGTCAAGGTTCCTAATCTCCAAGCTCTTTTGCCAATAGGATGAAGGCTCTTGTCACCCTTATTCCGGAGCATACAAATAAAATACATGGGTTAATTGTCACATGTTTGGCCATTATTAATCCCACCTTATGCTCCATATTTGTCCATTTTCATGCCTACCTTATGCTGCTCCATGTGACCTTATAATTTTGTATTCCAATATGCGTTTATATCTTACAATATTATTTCAATATGCGTTTATATGTTACAATATGAGGCCACAACTTGCTTACCTCCCTATGTTTACACTTGTCAAAATGCACTTAGGTTAGAGTTCCACACTTGGTCTTACTTTGGCTTATTGGAGTGGTAAATTGTTAGATCAACATTTTGGTTTAGCCTAATTAATATCCACAAATAAATGATCTTGAGTTTTATTATTCTAAATTATCTTATAAATTGTATAACAAATAAATGATCTTGAGTTTTATTATTCTAAATGATCTTATAAATTGTATCAACAACTTTATATATATATTTTATATATATATAAGTAAAAAGTTAATAAAAGTAAAAAGTTATGATTTGTCAAAGTTCATAAATAAGAATTTGGAAAAAAATATAAAAAAATAAAAATAACATATTTAAAAAAAAATGAGTATATTAACACTTAATTTAAGATCATATTGGAGATAGAGGAAGAGAAAAGAGGAACAAAGATACAAGATAGATTTATGATGAAATATGTGAAATAGTGATATATCTCAACATTGGATTGGTTATAGAAGAGGTTTCGATCTTATTTGCTTTGATTTGGTCTTAGAAAGGTTAAGACTCCACCAAGGCACATGTGGATTGATATCTTCCCTAATATTAACATATCACACATATTTATGTAGTAGCTACAAAATGCCCATTTAGTGTTCAAAGGTAGTTCAATGTTGTCATTGTCTTTGATTATTTGTAATTTAATGTGCCATGTCTTTTCATTGGTGTCTAGGTGTCATTAGGTTTTATCAATGTTGAAATTTTTGGTATGCATGTACTGCTGAAGTGTGTGTATATATTTTGGGACTTGGTGTGCAGAGTGGAAAATTGTTGTATTGAACATTGTAGAAAAATCTTTCAATAGCCTAGAGAAGTATTTTAATAGCCCTAGTAAAGTCCTCAAATGACCCTAGGAAATCTTGAAATGTCTTTGATCATGGTAAGTTAAGAAAGTCTTGAAATTTCCTGATTTTTACATTTCATGTGTTTTCTCTTATTATCTCTATAGTTATCATTGAAAAGATAACAAACAAGTCATTATTAAGTGGATATGTAAACCCAACATTCGTTTAATAAGAGCCTTGGAAAGATATTCCCCACATTTACTTCGTTACAAAGGTCATATCAAGTTTCAATGAAGTTTAAAAAGTAACAAATACTTAAAGCTCGACATTTGCTAAATATGGGGGCATTAAAGACTTCCTCGGGGTTATTAAAACACATTTTGGGGCCACTGTAAGACTTTCCTATTGTAGAGGCTTTACGAGCATGGGTGATGAGAGGCCACTAAGGGTGATGCGCCTTGGATCCTATGGGGGCATTATGTGCCCCATTAATCTTGGGTTGTTGCACCCAAGTGTAGGGTGTTGAAGTAGTCTTGTGGGGAAAGATCGATGGAACAAGGTTGTACGTAAGAGGATCACCAATGTTAATGCAACAAGGTCATAAAAAAATAACTTTTTACAAGTGTCTTGTCTATATGTAAGGTGTCGATAAGAGATTATCGAAAAGTAGGTTGTCGACAAGTGTGGTCTTTGTCAACAACGATGAAGCAAACATCCATAGTGATTGTCAATGTCATTAAAAATATAATTGATGAAATTGTCGTTGATAATTAAGAGATGTGTCAAACTCATTAAAAACATAATGATAAAGTTATCGTAAACAATAATTAAAAAAGACTTTAAATCTAAAACAAACATACTTAAAAAAATAAGAAAAAGTGAATAATATAATACATATATATTTTTAACAAATTTAAACACTAAATTATAGATGACATTAGATGCTAATCATAAATATACAAATTTATATAATAATTGATTAAACAATAAATATTTTAAGTAAATGGTCAATAAATATTTTACATGGTGAATAAATATTTTACCTAAATTATCAATGTGATAAAAAAAAAAAGTGAATAATACAATACATATATATTTTTAACAAAATTTAAACACCAAGTTGTAAATCACATGAGAGACTAATCATACCTATAAAAATCAATATAATAATTAATTAAACAATAAATATTTTAAGTAAATGGTCAATAAATCTTTTACCTAAATGGTAAATGTTCAACCTAATTGGTCAATGTGGGACTGCTTTTTTTTTTTTAATTTATAAACATTTTAAATTTAATTGATATTAATACCTTTATTTATTTATGAAGATGTTGGCTCATTTAATTGACTTATTATCTTTTATCTTTTTCATTATTTGATAAGAAAGGTCATGAGGGAGGATTTTTATGGGGGCCATAACCAAAGATGTGACCTCACAAGAAGTTATTATATTTTAATTTCAGCTTTTTTGACTTGAAACTTTTTCTTTCCAGTAACTCAGTTGCTTGTTTGCCATGGGGTTCCTTGATTGCAATTGCTAACCATTTTTTCAAGACTTTAAATCAAATTAAAACATTAAAAAATTATAGAATATTCCTCAACAATTGATGTGTAATTATTTCCCCCGAAAAAAGCATTATCTACAATGTCCTCAAATTAAAAGTGGGGAGGGACAGAACCCAATGTATGCATGAATGAATCTATAGGTTTTCCATCAAGATCATCATGGTGGGCTTGGATGGATGCATGTGTCCATGCATGTGATGTGATGATGAAAACCACAATGATGAAACTTAACCCCACGCTTGAGGTTAAGTAAACTAGGGCCTTAACCCCCTGGGTTAAAGGGAGGCGCCTCCTGAAAATATATATATATTTTGCCCCGACATCAGACATGCGTTTTAAGGCTGCGATAAAGCTGTGAGATCTTGCAGCTGCTGCTGTTATTATAATTATTATGCCCAGCCCAATCTCGGCCCTTAAATCCCCAAGGGCTTATCACATGATTTGACTGGCCTGAGAGGACCAGGACGACGAGGCGGCTGCAAGATTTTGCCAGTAACGGGGATCGATCCACGATCCCTTCTTTTCTTTGTATTTCGTAGTCGAAAAAGTTGATTTGTCGAATGAAATTTTTTTGCGTCGATATGCACAGAATTCGATTAAGCTGTTACTGGGTATTTTTCTAGACTGAATATGTAAGTGGCCATAATGCCTAGGTTGTGTGTGTAATATCTACTTTGTCAGAAGCCCAAGGCGTGTTGCACAATTTACAGAGTTTTTTTGGGCTCTAGAAATGTACAAGACTCGCACAATATTGTACTGAAGACATGAGTACTTTTGCAGTAGAAGTACTGATAATGGCTGCGAAATCTGGTTGTGGATTCAGCCATAATCATTGATAATGTGACGAGAAGCCGCTGGTTTTTTTTTTTTTTTATCAATGGTCAAGAGTGGGTAGTCTGAGAAGAGAAATTCTGTGACTGGTGGTGGTGAAAATGCAGTCTGGTGAAGCTTTCATGGTAGTAGAATTGTGTTAAAATATATGAAGATAGAAGATTTTTCAGTACTTCTGTTATAGTATATTGCTGGGAGTGGGAGTGGGAGTGGTAGTGTGTGTGAGAGGTATTTTTGTTTGGGTTGAGTGTTGATCATTCTTTGAGTGTTGATCAGAATGATAAAGGCCGGGGATCTGTATAATGTGCTTGTTGCAGTGGTGCCACTGTACGTGGCTATGATATTGGCCTATGGCTCTGTGAAATGGTGGAAGATCTTCACGCCTGATCAGTGCTCGGGGATCAATCGCTTCGTTGCCATATTTGCGGTGCCGTTGCTCTCCTTCCATTTCATCTCCTCCAACGATCCATACACCATGAACTTCAAGTTCATAGCGGCAGACACGCTGCAGAAACTGATAATGCTGGTGGTGCTGGGGCTGTGGACCAACTTCACCAGGAGCGGGAGCCCCGAGTGGATGATCACGATTTTTTCGGTGTCCACGTTGCCCAACACGCTGGTGATGGGAATACCGTTGCTCAAGGCTATGTATGGGAACTTCTCGGGGAACTTGATGGTGCAGGTCGTGGTCTTGCAGTGTATAATATGGTACACGTTGCTCTTGTTTCTTTTCGAGTACCGTGGCGCGAAGATGCTTATCATGGAGCAGTTTCCAGACACGGCGGCCTCCATCGTTTCCTTCAAGGTGGACTCCGATGTTGTGTCTTTGGATGGGCGGGAGCTCCTCCAGACTGATGCCGAGATTGGAGACGATGGGAAGCTCCACGTGACCGTGCGGAAGTCGACGTCGTCCAGGTCTGTGATATCGAGTCGGAGATCCATGGGGCTGGGCTCGTTGCCTTCCATGACGCCCAGGCCTTCGAATCTGACCGGAGCCGAGATCTATTCCTTGAATCCTACTCCCCGGGGATCGAACTTCAATCATTCGGATTTCTATTCAATGATGGCAGGCCGTGGAATGAGCCCTCGCCAGTCTAATTTTGGGCCCTCTGATGCTTATTCCCTGCAATCCTCACGAGGCCCTACGCCCCGGCCTTCCAACTTCGATGATGAGAATACGAGGGACTTTAAATCTGGGATTAATAATAATCCCGTTGCTCCTGCGAATGCTATGATGAATTCTCCCAGGTTCGGACCCCCTTTGTATCCTCCCGGTCACATGCACCCATATGCCCACAGACCCCAGCAACAGCAGCCGCAGCCTGGACTGGAGCCAGCCAGTAATGCTGCGAATAATGTTGCTGGGTATCCAGCGCCTAATCCTGATGTTTTGTCGACAAATTCCTCCTCCAGGCCTCCTGCTGCCAAAAGGAATATGGCTTCTGATCCAATTAGGTCCCCTCAGCAAGCCAAGGGCCAGCATGATGCTAAAGAGCTGCATATGTTTGTGTGGAGTTCCAGTGCTTCTCCTGTTTCGGAGGGAGGGCTTCATGTCTTTGGTGGAGCTGAGTTTGCTGACCCTGGAAGAACAGCGGCAGCTGATCATAATGCTAAGGAGATCAGAATGCTGGTTTCACCAACAGCTGACCATGCTACCAATGGCGGTGTAGCCAAAGGTCTTTGCTCGTTTCCTTTCATGAGGTTTTACAATATATTTTTATTTTTATTCTTTTGAGTAGGTGAAGAAGTGCAACTTTAACTCATGTTTCAAGTGCTGTTCTTGTCATTTATGCCTTTCAAATTTGGTCTAAAGACATAAATTGGGTCTGATATGCACCTTGAGGTTGAGAGCTCAATACTCAATGCATCATTGCAAATAAACAGCGCACACAAATATAAAGAGTTGAAGAATCGCCCTACTTTATCTCTGGCTACAAAATGCAATGCACCTCACTTCTAACATTGCAATCACACTAGGCCTTCATATTTTCTTTCAAATAATGCAGCAAATGGCCATTGGTTTGTAGTACTAGTTTTCTTTCCTTTTTCCATTTTTTCTTGCTTAGTATTTTGATTTTCCATTGGTTTGTATTACTTTACTTCTCCCATTTTCTGTTGTCCGACTTAATTTTTCCATAAAGTAAAGTGCCGAAGGCCTAAATGCAGAGCCCTCCATATTGTTGTGAGATATGGGGTCAAAATAATTCTGATGCAGAGTTAGAATAGTACTTCATTTTGGTTTTGTATATGCTATTTTAACAACAGTTTAAGAGTGTTTCGTTTTGTACATGCCAATTTTCTACTTGCTAATGAATACATAGCTTGAAGATGTGAATAATTTATATACTTCGTTGGGTTTGCCTCTAAGTTGAGCAGATGGAGAAGGATTTGAGGTAAATGGCAGAGTTTTATTGTCTTGATTTTAGTGTCCTAGCTGAATACAAAGTTTTCTAATCTAATAACAATGGCATGGAAGAATTCTTTTTTCTAGATTTTAGTTTCCTAGCCGGTGAATAATTTTTTTTCAATTCTAATAGCAATGGCATGAGAGGTAAGTATGCTCGGAATGTAATGGGTCAAATTGTTATCAAAAGGCTGTTCTGCATATTAAATAATTTTTGCCCACAGAATGTGAAAGGCACTCATTTCCATGTTCTTTCCATTTCAGTGATAGGCTGGCAGTTGAGTGAATGATTCGGGAGCCTTCGGGGTTTTATAATCCAAAAGTTTTTGTATGGATCAGTTACTTGCAGGAAATGTTCACTTGATTGTTGGAATTAGATTGCTGTATTTATTGTATGGGCCAATTGCAGAAAATGTTCACTTGATTGTTGGAATTGGATTACTGTATTTATTGTATTTGTCAGTGACTTGTGCGGAATGGTTATATAGTAAAGGCAATTGGTTGATCAGTTTTATGATTTAAGTTCAATAATGGGCTTTGTTCAATTGTTGCAGGCTTGCCAGAACTTCGTCATGACCAACAGCCATATGAAGAATATGCCCGGGAAGATTTCAGCTTTGGCAACAGGGCTATGTCCCAGGGGAATGAATCAATCCCTCTCGACAAGGAAGGTCCCAGCCTCTCTAAATTCGGATCCAGCTCCACTGCAGAGCTACACCCAAAAAGCCATGACGAAAAACATAAACAGATGCCCCCTGCAAGCGTCATGACCAGGCTTATTCTCATCATGGTCTGGAGGAAACTTATTAGAAATCCCAACACCTATTCCAGCCTAATAGGCCTTATATGGGCACTCGTTTCTTTCAGGTATGCTACATTTTATTATGCCATGAACATTGAATCAGATAAATTTGTATCAATCAGTATAGTAAGATCTTTTTGGCTTTTGATCAGCTTTCACAGTATTCATTTGGATTTCTTGTATGATCCTTGTAGGTGGAATGTTCATATGCCGAGAATTGTGGCGCATTCAATAGCAATCCTGTCTGATGCAGGTCTCGGCATGGCCATGTTTAGTCTGGGTATATGCCTATTCCTCGAAATTTTGTATTATTTGTGAGCTGTACTTTCATTTGTCCTACATGGTTAATATTTTTCAGTGGCGTAGTGAGAGCTCCAATGTTTTAAAAAAAAAGTAGTAGAAATCGATTCATTCCATAGTATTTCAAGAGAGGGGAACTTAATTTTTTGGGACTTTGTATTCTGCTTTTGTGGGAATAATCTTAGAATTTTTGCATCATTATCAAGTTCTCTAAAATATAAATGTAAGTTGCATAAAATAACTCTGTTTCTAAATCTCCGGGACGGCCTAAAAAATTGCTAAAATTCTAGTACTGAAGGTAAGATTTTTGTATGTGTAGTTGAGAAAAAAAAATGCATGGGAAAAACATGAAATCGAGGTAGACGGCTATCTGAAACTGCTGAGAGAGAATAGCAAGTCCTTATTTGGAATTGTCAGGAAGCAATAAATTGTGAGAGTGGTGGCGTCATTACTGTCTTTACAGGTTGATCTGAAGTCTTATTATGACTGCTTACTGACAGGTCTGTTCATGGCTTTGCAACCAAGGATCATAGCATGTGGAAATTCTGTTGCAGCGTTTGCAATGGCTGTTAGATTTCTTACAGGACCAGCTGTGATGGCAGCAGCCTCTATTGCGGTTGGCTTGAGGGGGGTGTTACTTCACGTGGCCATTGTGCAGGTATGCAAGCAGAGAAAACCTTATCAGAAACAGCATTTATGCCTGTGCTACATTTAATGCACACACACCCCACCAGAATCGTTTTTTCTGCCTCATCAGAAGCAGCAGTTTGTTTTTATTACCCACTTACTGATTTATATCTTATTTTTGTCTGTACGGTGCTCCAGGCAGCTCTTCCTCAAGGCATTGTCCCATTTGTCTTTGCAAAAGAGTACAATGTACATCCAGATATATTAAGCACAGCGTGAGTTGAATCTTTTCTTAACAAACAACCCCCTTTGCTTTAACTGAGTTTCTTCTTTGAATGCAGTACCCGATCATGGTATATATTCACATTAAACTGTCCTCTTCTACCGTTTTTTTTTAATTTGCTCGTAAAGCAACTAACTCATGGGTAACTTTGCTTGACTTCAGAGTTATTTTTGGCATGTTGATAGCATTACCAATAACGTTGGTGTACTACGTTGTGTTGGGCCTCTGAAGGCCCATGAATATCAATAGCAATTGGATGGTGATACAAGTTGGTGTATATGCATGCTCCCCTAAATTTCTTTAACCTCCAAACACACTGTAATACAGCACTCACAGTGAGCTCTACTGTGTCAGCACCTAGGTATGCATATGATAAGCTTTGAACATCATTTCTCGTAAATGTTCTTATTCCAGTGTTTAGTATAATAAAGAATGGACTACTTAGAAATAGTTTCGAGGATTGTAAAATTAACCCAAGTCTTATAAACAGTGTTCTTTAAATAATTTCTACTAATTTAAAATCTACAAAGTCTTCTACAAAATCTAATGACTCTTGTTTTTGAAATAGTCCATTAGCTCAACAACCCAAGTCTTATGAACAGTGTTATTATTTAAATAGTTTATAGGGTTTTAAAATTTATCAAATCTTATGAAGAGTGTTGTTATTTAAATAGTTTCTGAGACATTAAAATTTACTCAACTTAAACAATCACTATTCCTTTTTTTTTTCTTTTCAGATGCGTGCATTGGATGAGCAGCTGTTGTCAGCTTTCTCTACTGTCGACTGCAAATGACTTGTAGAAAGCCGAGCAGCAAGCAAATGGTCTGACACGGACTGAGATGGGCTTGCTTCTAGTCTGAAAGTAAAGTGGATCTCTAAGAGGACAGATAGATGCAGCTTTGTAATTCTAGACACTGTTGAGTCTGTGGCAGTCATTACAGTTTTCTGAAGAAATGGGTTGCAGTGTCCAATACACCCACCCGAAAATCTTATAAGTAGTTTGTAGTTTATTTGCAACTTGTTATTTAATATACCGACTGTGAATGGCCCCCTCTCTTGTGCCAGTTTTGTGGTTGATATAGAACAATTATAGCTTTGGCTGCAGTGAAAAGACATTGATTGTATTCCAGAGTTAAAGCGAATGCCAGATTAACGACCCATATTAACCAATGATTTGATTGATGATGCCCTTGGGTTTATTTGAGCTCCTACAAGAAGAGGAGCAGGCCTCAGTTTTGGCCAAAACTAAATATAATGTACTTGTTTTTCCTTTTGACACTTCAAGCACTTGCTTTTCGCTGCCAGGGGCAACATATTTTGTAATATTTCGCTGAGAATGTGGAATCTAATAGAAGCTCAACCATGTTTTCAGTAATTTATCTGTTGCAATATTGCTCAAATGTGCTCTCGAATTAATTCGGTCTCATATATTTGTAAATATAAAATGATTTTATAAAAATCTAAAACCTTTTTAGATATATATTTTATTAAAATTTGTTTTATGTCCCTAAAATGTGTTGGAACTAATTCTACATCATAATGCCTGTCTATATAAACAAAAATATTTAATTTCAAGTAGTTGAACAAGGCTTAGAATAACATAGCTTAGAAGTTGAAACCCAGTAGCCATAACAAAACTATGAAATACTATAAATAAAGGAGCTTAATGATATTTATATACAATATCAATTTAATAAAGAAAAAATAAATTGATGTGATAAAGAATCATGGATAAAAAAATATATTTACGCCATAAATAGCCAATAAAATCATAAAAAAATACATAAGTATATCTTTTAAATTTTCCTAATAATTGTTATCCACTATCTAATTATTGGTGAAATTACAATTTTTCATTTTTCAAATTGGTAATATGAATGATATAATTGATGCAATTGATGAAATTACAATTTTCTATTATTTAAATTGGTAATATACATTTCACCAATTTTCCATTTTTCAAATTGGTTATATGGATGGTATATTTTCCATTTTTCAAATTGGTAATATGGATGGTATAATTGATGCTCTCTGTGGTTATAGTTGATTCAGTTGATCTCTATGTGTGACAAGGCAATTGACTCTGCATTTGGAAAAAATAATATCAAGGTCTTCCATCTCCTATTTTTTTATACCTTGAATTGTTTTAAACAAATATTATTTAAAAACAAATGTGTTTTTGTAGATATCACTTCAACCAGCCATGGTCTATGTGTGACAAGGCAATTGACTCTGCATTTGGAAAAAATAATATTAAGGTCTTCCATCTCCTATTTTTTTATACCTTGAATTGGGTTTAAACAAATATTATTTAAAAACAAATGTGTTTATGTATATATAACTTCAACCAGCCATGGCTTCTTTTCCGAGCCATTCAATATTTAACATAACTCAGTAGGGATTAACATAACTTCTTGATTAAGAATAATAAATCATAAAACAAATATTCAATATGAACAATATATGTACACGGTTTTTCTTTTTGCCTAGCATAAAATATATCAATCAAATTGTCCTCGGACAACATTCTTATGTCTATGGAATATTTGTGAAAAAATATGCATTTCTTTTTATGGTATTAAATGGAGTGAAATTTTGGATTCCAGCTTAATGGTCTGGTCAATGCTCTAGGAATGTTTTGCTGATATACTGTTTTAAAAAATACAATATTTGCAACTGACATCTTGCTCCCCATGTGGTTTAAGCCATTTAGATAATTATTATTACATTTATTTGGCATAAAATTTCATTTTATAT
>JZKD02S0308427.1:0-19772 GCA_000966675.3 Picea glauca
AGGATAGACCTCCAACAAATCTAAGAAATAAATTTCCAATGATGAATCTCACAGAAAAAAAGAACACCTAGTGTTTAGTGACAAAACATAATTGTTGACTGAATAAAGTAGTGAACATGGTTCTGAAAATGATGCTCTACGGAAGAAGACACATAAAACCAAGAAAATAAATTGATATAAGAATGAATTATTTGGTGAAGTCAAAAACATTATACCTCCTAGTTTTAACGGTGAGTTTGAAGGAGTGGAATCTTGGATTTTGAATATGGAAAAGTATTTTCAGATTTATAACTATCTAGGAAACTTGAGGGATAGACAGATTGTGTACTAGTTGAATGGTAAAGCTTCTATCTAGTGGAAAGAGGCAAAAATAATGAGAAAAATTAGGAGCAATGAGATAAAATCGAAAACATTTAAGAAGTACTTTGAACAAAAATACTTAACAGAAAGATATTTTGAAGAAAAATCTAAGTAATTTCATGACCTCAAACTAGGACAATCGATTATTGAAGATTTTGTTACCAAGTTTGTAAACCTGATGAGATATATATCCTACCTTAGAGAGGAAAAGGAAAAGGTCCAATATTTTATGAGCTCTTTACTCCAAGCATAAGACAATGGATGAAATAATAAGACACACTAAGTTATGTTACATCAATTTTAAACAGAGGGTTGAAAGTACAAAAACATGGAAGAATAGGAACAGGGACAACAAGTTTAATCATATTAAGAAACCATTCAAACATTCACGTCATCCATCACACAGTGCCCCAGTTAGGAGAAATAGATTCAATTGTAAAAAACAAAGTGTATCAGTAAAAAATAATAGCAAACGTGCATATTTGGTAAACAAAACAATGAGACCACCACTACAATGTTGGGGTTGCAAAGAACCTAATTTGTACATAGATTGTCCTTTAAACAAAAATAGAAACTTGACAGTACATAACATTCAAGATGAAATGAAAGTTAATGATATGGCATGATGTATACATAAAATTATTGAAGCCTTGGCGAATCGATAGAATGATCATCAATCCACCATAGTAGAAATTAAATGTATGATTAATCAAAAATTTGTATCAATTTTAATAGATCACGGTTCAAGTTTAAGTTATGTTCCCCCTACTATAGTAGAATAATGTAAACTGGATAAGGTTAAGAATAGGAAATCTTGGTTAGTATAGTTAGGTACTGGGATGAAATGAAAGGTTGTAGAGTTGGTTAAAGAATGCATATAAACCATGGAGGATATGGAAACTAAGGTAGAATTGAATATATTTCCATTGGGGTCCTATGATTTACTCATAGGCATGGACGGGATTGAAAAGCATTCAGTTGCTGCAAATTGTCGAAATAAAACTTTTGACTTCTTAGATGAACTTTGACAAGGAAAAACAATCAAGGGAATACCTCGTGGAGTGTTAGTAAGAAACATTTCTTCTTTGTAGTTGAAACGAAATGCAAGAAAGAGTTGTGAAATATATGTTGTACATACAAATAAATACAATGACAAAGTGGTTAAAAGTTTTTTAACCAAAGATACTATTTTACAATAATTTCACAATGTATTTCCAAAAGAAATTCAAAGACTACCTCTTAGAAGGGACATAGATTTTATGATAGATTTAGTACCCAGATCTTCACTGGTATCTAAAGAACCTTACAAAATGAGTGTTCCTGAGGTAACTGAACTAAAAATTCAGCTTCAAGATTTAATGGATAAACAATACATTAGACCAAGTGCATCTCTGTGAGGAGCACCAGTCTTGTTAATTAAAAAGAAGGATGGAACCTTTAGTTTGTGTATTAATTATAGGAAATTAAATAAAATGACCATAAAAATTAAGTATCATTTACCCCGTATCGATGACCTGTTTGACCAAGTCATGGCTAAAATATTTTCAAACAAGACCTATGGTCAAGATACCACCAATTTATAATTAAAATGAAAATGTTCATAAGACTAATTTTCGAACCAGGTATGGACACTATGAGTTCATAATGGTACCCTGTTGGGTTGAATTCTCCTCTCTACCTACTTCTTATTTAGACCCAGGTTTAGATCTGATCAGGGTTCCAACAAAACCCCTCTAAAACTATTAGCCCTCCTGGTAATCCAGAAGGTAACACAACACAAAGGGTGTATTGCGTAGTCTCACCCAAGATAGTATTATGGGTGACTCCAAAGATTAAGTGTATGCAGTCCAGGGAAGAGTGGGGATATGGGATTCTAATCTATTTCCCCCATACATTCAACATATTTATCCATTCATATTGTTAAGATTCATTCATCTATTAGTTTACGCATGCATTCTAATAGATTTATTGATTCATTCATTCATCCATTCATCATCTAACTACTGACATAAGGTAAATCAACAATAAACAACATGCATAACACATGTTTTTAATATGGTTCACACCCTCATGATTTATGTCCACACACATCTTGCTTCTTAGGCTCTTTTATTAAGTCTGCTTCAAAATATGCCGCTACTTGCACTACATATTCAATCATACAATCATAAAACAAGTTCCACAACCTCTGTGAGGTGGACTAGATCACACCAGGCTCCTTAAATTATTCTCTGACCCTAATAACAATAACCTACTCGACTCTCTACAACTCAACAACTTAAAAAACATAATAGGTTCCAACACTTTGAACCAAAACTAACAATAAACAATCCTTTGACCCTAGACCTAGATATCCTAGGTGCTTATTTATACTATTTTACAGTCTTATTAGCTGTTACATTTCAAAACCCTAACCTTAACATGGTTAGGTCTTACTTACTCCACGCCTTGCATGATTTACTCCTTTTCATGCAACCTTTCCTTACACGTGTTTCTCTTCCTTCCATCTATCTTTTTCCAAATTAAGCTTTACTTTCCAAAAATGCATTTTTCCTCAAAATCAGACTCCTCCTAATAGGACCCCAACAATTACATTTGTCTCATATAGAGACACCTAGGCAATGCACACTCCCTCGACAACCTTTGCTATGCTATGGAACTTCTTTACATGTTCCCTTCGTCTTTCCTATGCCTGCATGACCTTTTCTATGAGTGCCTCCAATGTTTGCGATGTGATCTCCTCCTGGATCATTGTTGTGCACTCTTTTTGTGCTTGCACCATGTTCCTCTTCTCCTCCTCCAATTGCACGATCATCTCCTTTGATTTCTCTTGAAGGGGTTCTATTTCCGTCTGTCTTTCCTTCTTCTATGTCTGCACTTATTTTAATTCTGCCTACAACTTATTCATATGTTGTGTTCCTTTCATATGCTTTGTGATACTCATTGTATTATTCCTCTTCCTGAGGTCTTGGATAATTTCACTTAGTCTTTCTTCTTCCTGGTCCCACTGCTGGACCTGCTCGTCTTCCTCCAGTGCTATCCACAGTTGCGTTTCTCTGTCAAACAATAATGTTGTTGCGCTAACTTGTTTTTCCATCTTATCCCTTTGACTTGCAACTTCCTATTTCCTTTACTCCTTCACCTCCGGGGGAGTCGTTGGTTTGAGATTTTATTTTAATTCCTCTATCTTCTGTCGGTACTGATCGATTCTTTGTGCAATGAAGTCAATATTATCCTGTCTGTGAAGTCAATATTTGGTTTTATTCCACTGTCAATCCCTTCTCTATTCTGTCTGTGCATCTTTATCCTCTTTGTTAAGCCCTAATATTGGCTCATTACCCCTTAATTGGGGCATATTACATTAGTAATGTTATTTTATTTATGTCATCTTTATTCCATTAGTTGTAATTATACCTCCTAGTCTCCTATATATACCAAGGAGACATTTTCATTTTCAGGTGTCCTCTCTATTAGGAAATTTTTCAATCCTTCCATGATATTCCCTTTTAAACCATCCATATTAGTATCTTAGTCTCCTATATATACTAAGGAGACATTTTCATTTGGAATCATCTTGTACTTGAACATTTATGTGGGGTAAAAGGATTTTTCCCCCTCGAAGAGGCTTATTATATGAAATTCTCTCTTTTTCAAGGCGTTGAGTACATATTCTGATGTTTTTCTATGCTATATTGATATTTGGTTCTTAACACTCTTCCTTTTCTGCATTCAAGTGGTCGCATGTGATCTGGAGCATCTCTATGACCCCTTTTGCCACCTCTAGATTTGTGGCATCTGTGCGGGCCCTAGACTGTACTTATTTCATGACATTGGCTTGTAGCCCATATATATCCTTCATTGGTATGTGTGCCATCACCATCTCAAGTTGTTATACTTCCTCCAGGTATTTCTATGTTGTCTCATGGTCAAGCCTGATCATTTGGCAAGTTATCGTGAATGTTTACCTGCCTTGGATGACAAACTACACAGTCTCTTCACCCTCTTTCTATGCAGGTGGCCTATGTGCCTTCTCCTTTTGTTGCGCGGTAGCATGTGATTATGCCTGGCCCTATAGATTTTGTATGTTTTAATGTACCTATATGAGTTTGTCCATAATTTCTTCCCATTGTGCCTCTGTAGTTCTAAACACTTCTTCACTCATGTCTTGGACCTTTTCCATGATGAGATCTACATCATCCCAAGTCAAGGTGATGTCTGGATCCTCTGTTTCATACCTTCTCTTTTTGCACACATATTTTCCTTGTGAAGGCTTCCTTGTCGTTTGTGAGGGTTGCACATCTCTCTTTGTTGCTTGGCCTCTTTCCTCCTAAGCTTGTACCATCTCCTTTTTCCCCACCTGAGACCAACTTCCTATTCTTTCTGATCTGTGCACTCTCCTCGGCCTTTTTGGTACCCTGCTCCTCCCACTTGGTTGGGCTCGCACTATTGTTGTTCTAGTATTATCCGTCAGACTGCTTGTTTGGGCTAATGAGCCTACTTTTGTCATTTCCTTGGGCTTGGAGGACTGCATCATGCCTGTCCTTGTCGTTGATTTTTCTATTGGTAGTTTCCATTGTGTAGGCCAATCCTTGATAATCCAATCCACTTCTTCCCTTGTGACACAATATTACATATTTAACCATGCCTTTTTGGGATCCCATGTGGCTTGGATCCATATGTGATGTCGAGATGCCTTGAATTTAGTTATCCCCTTTGTCTCATGTGCGACCTCCATTAGTATGCGCCATACGCTTGCTGTGTTTTGTTGGATTTCTTCTAACAGCAAGGAAAACATAGCGTTGTTTTCCTATTGCATATTGTTATATTTTTCTTTCCAGAGAGACTCATACCTATCCACATAGCACTTTCCTATCTTGTCCAGGAATGGTGAGAACTTGGGCTCATGCCACCCTACCAGAGCTATCAATATTATCAACCAGGAGTAATGGAACTCAATTCCATTGTCCTACGCTTTGTGACAGTCAAGTATGAATTGGTTCAGTAGGAAAAATGCCCAGCTAAAAATCATCCCCTTCACACACTGCACTCCCATTGCAATAAATCCTATTGGTGGTTCCTCTCTCCAAAATTTTCTTAGAATCTTGCATGCCATTAGTTTAATTTTGAATATTGTTTCATTATCATTGATCTCTTTGATTATGATCCCTTTGTTTCCCCTGGTCGTGTCAAACTATGCGTTCACCTATTTTCTAGTTCTTTCTCGCACTATTTTTTATCCAGATACTCTTCTGGTTATGCGCCAATTGTGGGAAATCCTATTATCTTGGAAATTAATGCCATGTCAATTTGCATTGATTTGTACATCCACAAGATGCCTCCATGGACCCCAGCGACCAATTTTTTTACGCACAGACTAACATTCTTATCGCACCCAAAATGAAGTATGTCCAAGAGATTCATAATCCCTAAGTTATATAGCCCAATAATCCACTACACTGGCTATAACACTAGTCTTCCTAGTGGTCCAATATCCCTAGTGTTGATCAAATAGTTTTCCTCAGCCAATTCTATAAATTTGGTCATGTCGTACATGTCATGATCCGCATATATAAACTTTGGTACCTTCCCCAGCATGTCATCGAAAGTGAGGACTGCTTTTGGAGGAAATGGGAGGGTATTTTCCATATTGTCAAGGGTCTTTCTTTTATTCCCTGCAATAGATTTTTTTTCCTTTGCTTCTTATGCACCCTCTTCTTCCCCTATTGACTCTAGCCGATCGGTTATGTCCTCGACTAGTAATTATTATTATGTATGGGACTGTTGCAGTCCCACTGTGTCATTTGGTCTTCCAAGTGCCTCGAGGTTAGGCTTTGAAACCCCATTTCTGACCCTAGAGATATGCCCTATCTCTCCTTGCTGAGTTGTAGGCAGCTCTTCCTCAAGCTCCATCGGGCTAATCAATTTTGGGTCTGAGGTGGTCACATCCTTGAGATTGACTATATTATTTGGCTTCTACATCCTCTCTTTGTAGCTTTGGCTCTATTGATTGATCAAGACCAATAGTCCCGGTGACCTAAACTTCAATGAAGTCATCCTTTGCAACTATCACAACTTGGTTTGCTACTTCGTCAATTGGTAACTAGGGCACGGGTTCTTTTTCTTACTTTGAGCTCAAAAATTGCTAAGTGTTGAATAACTATATTCTTTCCTTCTTTTATAGATCGGGTCAGGTTCACCTTTTAATTTTTGCATGCATTTGCGCTGACTTCAATTTTTACTGCATCTCGTCTTTTGAAATCTCTTGTGGTAATTTATGCGCGTGACCTTTTTCAGTGTTTTTGTATTTTCATTATTTTCTACTTATGTATTTATTTTTCTTTCTTTTTCTCCTTTTTATTGATTTTTGTCATTTTCTGCCCTATCTTATACTATAGTACGTTATGTACATGATTTTTTATTGCATTGTAACGGTTAATTGTTAGGGGGTCGACTGTCCATATACAATTTCAATCAAATCCCATTGATCATTCCTTTAATTTTTGTTCTTTCTAGATCCTTTAGAAAAACATGTCTGTCATTTGTAACAATATTTACTTCATATATACCAATCCAATGCATTCTAAATTTCCCACGATGTTGGAAAAATTTATTGTTATATAGAAAGACTAATTCTCCTTCCTTGAGATGTTTCCTCTTTATATGTCTGTCATGCCAAGGTTTATCTCTGACTTTATTTACTTCTTGGTGAAATCCTACCAAAATCCTATCCTCTTCCATTTGCATGAGTGGATTCAACCTTTTCTTTACTGTGCCTCTTTCTGTCATATTGGTAATTGTCTCTATGCTCAGACTGGGTACTATAAATTCTAATGGCACCATTACTTCCTATGCATACACCAATATAAATGGTGTATGTCCTGTCAGTTTCTTACATGTGGTCCTGTATACCCATTGTTGGCATGGGGGCAGACCCAAGGTTCAATGCTTCAACAATGCACCAACAAAAACCTAACTATCGGCCCTTTCGACAACACCTACGAAGCAGATGAAGTCTCACTCGAGGTAGAGGTAGCGGTGGTTGCAAGACTCAGATGTATGCAACCTAGTTGGGAAACAGATCTGTGATCACAACCCCTTAACAGAGGACTTAGATGTTGTCATTCATTAGTACTTATCCTTTGTCTACAACACAGATAAACACTAATTACAATGCATCGCAATATTTAACAAGATTTGACACATTCAAGCACTAAGCACATCAACATAGATCAGATCTAGCATCTTATTCACATCATTAGGAACTAAGCTAACATATTCATCTAAGCATACATCATTTCACTAATAATTAACCATATGAACCACAAAACAACCATAATGCACAAAGAGACCACAACATATGATATACATGGTTCACCCCCAGCCTAGGGCTACGTCCACCAACTCTTCTTCTCTCTATTGTCTTCTATCAATCATCTACATGCATAGAGCCACAAGGTCCTACTCCACATAGGACAGGAGATATTCATTCACTCTACGAGATTCTCCCTCCCCAAGTTAGGTTATAGCACAAATCCCTACGAAATCCTCTTACATCCACTTGCACTTAGCTCAGAAAGTATCCAACACAACATGCATAAAACATTCACAACTATTACTCGCACTTAGCACAACATCACACATATGCCTATTTTTTCCTCTCTTACATTGCCTAGACATCTATTTATACATTAAAAAAGGGCCTAGACATTGCTAAACCTATGGGTCGACATCCCCATACCCATTACATAATCCCAACACCCAAAAATCCCTAAACAAGGGGTCATGATCCTGCGATCTCTGCTTCGACTTGCACTTCGCGTTTGACATCTTGTCGAAGTCCCAAAATAGGTCAAACCTGACCAAGGATCTCCAAAACTTGGTCCAGGGCCAATAGGCCCCCAACACTCACCTGTGACTCATCCCAAGTCACTCTAATATGGGTAGCTCCGCCTTAAAAGCCTCGAGCCTGGATCGAGCTGCTTCGACCTCCTGCTTCGCCAAGGCATCTTGTTCGGAGAACTCTTGAATAATTTCCTCATTCACAGGTCCCTCTAAGCATTGGTATACTTAAGTGACTACTTGTTCCAGCTCTGATCCTCATCCTTCAATCTCCTCAAATAGTTGGTAAGCTTCATCCTAGACTAGTTGGAGCCTCTGAGTCACTTCCATGACTTTTCTCTATATGGTGTGGACCTGCAGTTGAGCAATGCATTATTCCTGGGATCTTTTCATTCTTTCAATAGCTGACAAGATCTTCAACTGCGCCTGTATTTTCATCTCTTGTTGCTTTGCCTCCTGGAGCTATGACTCTAGTGTCTTCAATTTAGGGTCCTCAATAAGTCTCTCATAATTCTGCACATTTCTACTGCTAAGTTGTTTACATTCCAAAGCTAATGCTCTAATCCTCTCAACTACACTCCAGGCAGTGGCTTCTCTTTGGTATCGCATGTCCTGTGGAGTACTTGGTACTATTTGTAGCTCTAGATCTGCTATCCTCTGTTGAAGCAATTGGATGGCTTCAGCAAGCTTCGCTACTTGATGCTCCACTAGGTCTTCATCCCTTTTCTTTAAGCTCATCATAGAGAGAAGTTCTCTGCTAACTACTTTTCTTAATCCAACCTGCTCCATGAGAAGTCGTTCTTTCTCATGCTAGATCTGCGCTTTCTCCTCTTTGAACTTTTCTTGGAGGTCATCCTTCTCTTGCTGCGCAACTTAGCATTGTTGTATCACTTCCTCTTGTTCTTTATTTAAGGCCACTGTGGCCTATTTTGTTTCTTCTTGTGCACGATGAAGGCAAGCTTTAGTCACATCAGCTAGTCTGCGGAGTTGGGTAGGCTCATATCCCAACTTTGGTTCTTTTGATGGTGGGGCCATAATGGACACTGTGTGGTTGGAGTGAAGGGCTTGTCATACCCCTCTCAACTCTGCTTCAAGCATTTCATACATTGTCTCTTTCTTGGCTTCATTTCTCTGAAAAATATCTTCTAAGGAATCTGATACAGCTACGATGATGAATTCGAAGTCATCAAGCATAAGCATAGTCTGCAGCTTGGTCTTACTAGCTTTTGACTTCTTCTGTGATGTGGGTTTCATGGGAGAAAGATTTCTTTTGTTAGACAATTATGCGTCATCAGGGGGATTCTGTGGCGGTGTTACATTGCCTTGCTTCTTCTGATCTTCTTTTCCATTGTTCTCTTCTTTATCTACTTTGTCATCACCAACTCCTCAAGGTTATTCTGAAGTAGTTTCTTCTGATGCACTTCTCAGCTGCTGGACCTCTTATGTATTCTTCCTTCTGCTAGTTCTAGGTGTATCATTCCCTTCATGAATGACAACCGAGATTCTGATTAGTTTGAGATCAAACAATTTTGTGGGGTCGACAAGGATAAGGAGCTCTATAGTCCATTCCTTAGTTATTTCTTCTATGTCCTCCTCTGTGATTTTGTAATAAATCTGCAATACTTCTTTGTGTATGTCTCTGGGTGCAGTGATGTATATAAAATGTCTATCTACATGGAACTTCACAAATGACCTGAACCTGTGCAGGGTGTTCGGCATTATATGAGGGACAGCCTTAATACCCCTCTTTAACTACATGTAGTAGGTGTGGAACACCGCATTTGACTACCAATTTTTTCCCATATCGCTCAAATACCTTCCGGACTAGCTTACTAGAAATCAACTGGAAAGCGAGGCATACTGCACCATTCTGGATGGAGGATACCTTGTAGCCTCGATTCCCCTTCTCCACATCATCATATGTATCTTTAATCTTATGTGCCAAGGCATAATATGCAGCCTTTCTAGGGTAAAAGACTTGCGGGACTGGTCCCTACATGCTCAATCTGGTGATCCGATGGATCAACTCTGGGTCAACGATGATGCATCTGTCTAGCCATAGGTAGCCTCCATGGAAGCTCGAAAATAGGATATTAATGCACACGTTAACCTCCCGGTGCCTTCCAAAATGGGGTATTTTCATCACGTTCAGAATAGTGGACTGTGCGAGGTCCATAGTCCATGGTTTGGGGATTATCCTCCACTTCGTCCCCTTCGTCCTAATCAAATAACTGTGAGGGGAAAGCATGATGAATTTCTTGTGATCCCCTAGGTTGAATTCGTTGATCTTTAGTGTCATGATCTTATTCGACTGAGGCTTTCATGTGCGTATCCCCATTCGGAGGTATTTAGTGACCAAGGTGTAGTTGAAGTCCCTAGGGACACTATCACGATTCACCGCGCCGACCAGAGGAGATATATAACTAGGCAGGATGGATGGGATTAAATTCACATTTGCCAAGTCATCTCAATGCTTGGTTCTTTTCTCGGTCGTAGCTCGGGATGGTCTGGATCTGTGAGCAGTCGACAAGGAGGCTTGCACTCCTCTCGTCAATGAATCTTGAATTTTGATAGACATCAAATTCTCATCCATAATGTCAATTAGAACTTCTTTGACAAAATTTTCTATGGTGTTGAGTTCGTTCGACATGCACACATGAGATCAGATAACTCATATCGATGAACAAATGATCAGTGCAATAAAACAGGTAGCGAAGTCTCACTAAGCACATCATAGTAACAATGAGTTCTCTTATTGGCTCGGATACAATTCATGAAAGTTTTCTTGGTGCAACAGTCGAAGGAATAAGTAGACAACGATGTAACAGATCCCTCCAATGGACAAGAGGTCTCCATCAATGCAGTTTTGTCTATTATGAAGTGGTCCCAACGATCTGATTTCAATATTCCTGATCATAATTGTTGTTATAACTATTTAGGAACCACAATCTAATGGTCATAGTTCCTCTAATGGTTATATTGCTCTACCATGGCGAAGTGCCAATTTGAGCTGCTCTAATATTCCAGCGAAGTTCAAATTATGGAGACCTTCCTTTTGCGAAGTATTCTCTGGAACTTTTTGTAATTTCTCTAACTTTTCTTTCTTCTTGCTAAACTTTCTATCCTTCTTCCTTGTGATCTGTGTCTCAATATTCCTCTTTCCATTCTGATTCTTATCTCCTCTTGGCATAGTAACTTCACGATGGTGATGGTTTTTGCTAGGTTTCAAGGGAAATACTTCTTCTCTGTGTGGGGTAGGTTCTCTACTCTTTTGTACAAACAGGTGTTTCAAATCTTCTTGTGTTCTTTCAACTTTGACATTTGTATTTCTGGGCCTCACTAGCTTCGACTAGTTTTCTTGTTCTTCCAGTAAGTGTGCTATGCTCTTAGCCATGAAGGCTTTTAGTTATTTTTTTTTCTGTTCTAGAGATTCCTCTTCTTTTCTTTGGGTCTGATATTTCTCAATCCATGTTTTTCCTAGTAGTAGAGAAAATGGAGCATTGTTCTCAATAAATTTAACAACCTCAAATTCTTCTTATGTCGAAGTGCCATGAGCACTCATACATGTCTGGGTAATTCTTCCACGTAGGGTTATAAACTTTCCTCTAAAAAATCCCGTTCTTCCCAATGAAGGAATTATAGCAGGATTTCCTAAAATTTCCCAAGTTCTTTCTGTCATAATATTCATCCGTGTTTACTCATCTAGGACACAGTCTATGTCGAAGTCTCCTATTCTTGTTTCTATGCACTCTTTCTCTTTGAATATCTCTAATAAGTTGTTATTTCTATGATCATTCAGGGTTTCTTTCATTTGTAGTAGTATAGTCTCCGATTCTCTCTAGGGTTCTTCCATGGTCTTACTTTCTTGGCCTTCCTCATGGTTTTCTTGTCTCATATTCATTATTTCAACCTTATCAATCATTCTAGGGAAATCTAGAACATCATGGTCCATATATTTACAACAAATACAACTAGGTATTCTACCAAGGCATTCCTTATTAAGGTGTCCCGGTCTTCTGCAACTATAACAAAGAATTAATTCTCTCTTTCACTTAAATGGTCCCCAAAATTTCTTGTACTCTGCACTACGACCATTGTGGCTAACATGCAGAAAATCCTTCTTAAGATCCTGCATCCATTTGTTAGTCCAAACATTCTTTCTATGCATAGGAATAACATATCTTTCATTATTTCTATCAGATCTACTCATATCAAAGATACCTAAATCCATACTTTTGAGAAAAAAAAAATCCACTTATCTTACCTTTAACAAAGAACATAGCTTTTAGATCTTACCTCTTTAATCAAAAAAATTCACTTTACCTTTATCAGAGGATAAATCTTTCAGATCTTACCTCTTTTCTTCAGATCTACCTCCTCTCTTAGTACAGAACTGTGCTAAAAGCAACAGATCTACGTACATATATTTCTTTCTTTTCCTCAGTTCTCGACAATTACAATTTGATTTCCCAGAAACAGAACCATTTTTTGGCATGAGGGAAGACCCAAGGTTCAACGCTTCAAAAATGCACCAAAAAAACCCTAACTACTGGCCCTTTTGACAACACCTGCGAAGAAGATGAAGTCTCACCTGAGGTAGATGTAGGGGTGGTTGTAGGACTTAGATGTCTACAACCTAGCTGGGACACAGATCTGTGATCACAACACCTTAATAGAGAACTTAGCAGTTTTCATTCATTAGTACTTAGCCTTCTTCTACAGTGTAGATAAACCCTAATTACATTGCAGTGCAGTATTCAACAAGATTCGACACATTCAAGAACTAAGAAAATCAACATAGATTAGATATAGCATCTTATTCACATCATAAGCCACTAAGCTATCATATTCATCTAAGAATACATCATTTCGCTAAGAATTAACCATATGAAACACAAAGCAACCATAATGCACAAAAAAACCACAACACAGGATATATGTGGTTCACCCCCAGCCTCGGGCTACGTCCAAAAACTCTTCTTCTCTTTATTGTCTTATGTCAATCATATGCATGCACAGATCCACAAGTTCCTACTCCACATAGGACAAGAGATCTGTGCGCACTCCACGAGATCATCCCTCCCGGAGTTAGGTTACAGCACAAATCCCTACACAAGCCTCTTACATCCACTTGCACTGATCTCAGCAAGTATCCAACACAACATGCATAAATAATTCACAAATATTACTCGCACTTAGCACAACATCACATAGATGTTTATTTTCTCCTCTCTTACATTGCCTAGACATCTATTTATACATTACAAAAGGGCCTAGACATGGGTAAAGCCATGGTCCGACATCCCCATACCCGTTACATAATCCCAACACCCAAAAATCCCTAAACAAGGGGTCGAGATCCCGTGATCTCCTCTTCGACTTGCGCTCCACCTTCAACAGCCTGTCAAAGTCCCAAAATAGGTCAAACCTGATGAAGGATATCCAAAACTTGGTCAAGGGCCAACACCGATAATACTGCTGGTATTTTTAAGTCCCAATCATCCTTGTTGACATTACATATATTTGTGAGAGCATTCTCCAAGATCTTATTGAAATCTTCTACTATTCCATTTTCCTAAGGATGGTATGGTGTACTCTTCTGGTGGTAGCATTCAAACTCTTCATTCATAGCCTTGATAGTATTTTTGATAAAGTGAGTAGCTTGGTCACTTATCAAAATTCTTGGACATCCAAATCTAGTAATCACTTGCTCGAACAAGAAGTATGTTGTTATCTCTGTGCTGTAATCTTTGACTAGTGTTTCTTCTTCCCATCTTGTTAAATATTATGTTGCAGTAATGATATATATTTCTCCTAACCTTTTTGTTGGTGGCTATACTGTCCCAACAAAGTCTATTTCCCATTTTTCAAATACCTGCAAAGATACTTGTGGTTTCAGAGGCATCTCATCCCTTCTGTTAGTTTTTCCAACCCTCTGACAGACATCACATGTCTGAAAATATTCCTTGGCATCTGTATGTACTGTTGACCACCATATTCATGCACAAAATACCTTCTTCATGGTATCTTTTAATGCATAAGTTTCTCAAGCTATTCCCTCCTGAGCTTCTTCCAAAATTTCGGGCCTTTCATGCTCTAATACACAACTTCATAAGATGTTATTTGCACCCATTTTATATAAGTTTCTTGCAATCAGTTGATAGTCTGCAGCTCTGACTACCATATTTTTGGGGTTCTCATGTTCAAATGAGAAGGTTACTATAAAATTCTCTTGTAATTTTGACCATTCTATAGTACCCTTACGCATCTCCAGGTCTACATACCCATTTTCTGGAATTCCTTCCAATGTATGGATGAAGTGATGAGGCCATTCTTTTGGTGGTATCATCCTCCATTGCCTTCTATACTTCTCCAAGTGTTCTATTGTTGTTTATTTCCCATCATACCTTTGGATTTTACTGCTGCCTTGTTCTGTGTCGAATCTAGTGCACCGTAACTATTTAGATTGGTACTAGTCTTGAATTGTTTCTTTATGTGCAACCCACCATCTTGCAGGTGTATCCTTGAGTGAAATATATAGGGATAAGAGTATCTAATTTTCTAACACTTCTTCTTCATACTATATGATGAATTATTCTAAATAATTTACACCATGGAAACTGGGAGGTTCCGTTATCTCTGTACCGACCCATCTTACTACGCAGTCTATTCTTCTGAACCTTCTCATGTAAACTGCACGTAATCATTGTTGCTAGTTATCTATCCCTTTATCTGAGTCAGAAGATCATGATGTGATTCTTCTCTATATAATTAACCTATCTTCATTTGGGCTAATATAATCTTCTTCGTGTGCAGTAGCTCTGTACAATTTGTTTCCTCTAGATCTAGACAGGTGGGTTCTACAAACCTTTTTCCTTCTGATGGATCTAGTGGCGCATTGAATCTATATTATTTGGATTCAAATGTCATTTTCCTTGTATTCAAATTAATTATGTCTTGTTTATCAAATTCCCAATCCAATCCAAGCAATCTTGGACATGGTGTTGTGCCATCTACTATCTTTATTACTTCAAAATCTTCCTTAGTGCATAATCCATCCAAATCTACTATGACACCTTTTATCCTTCCAATTGATATAACTATGTGTTTATTTGATAATTTCAACTAAACATGTGAGTATCCTAGTGTGGGATCTCCCACACACTTCCATGTCTTCTTACGTAAAAAAGTTACTTCATAACCTAATTCTAGTATAATATCTCCCATATTGAAATCTCCAATGTTGGAATTCAGTCTGAATTCTCTGCTTCTCCTCCTTCTTGTATGGAGGTTATTGATTGTTTTGTTCTCTAACTTCCCCTCCACCTCTGTGTTACATATTTATAGAATATTTTGCAAAAATTTAACAGAGGATGGATCATTCAATATCTTAACAAAGGGTTGAAGAAAATTCTTTATGGTACTTAATTTCCCTGTAGGTTGTGCTTCATTGGTGTGGTCTATTGATGAAGGCATATTGTACATAGGAGAGTTTTGATTCTGCTACACAATTGATGTAGATGTAGTTTTCTGCTTGAGAAACTCTTGGCTGGCCTCCTTTAATGTTTCCTTTTCTTTCTACGCATCAAACCACTTTACTAGTTTTGTATTCTTCTTCACCCATTGGCGCTATGATGGATCTATTATTATTGTGTCAGCTCCTATATTGTCTCCTATGCTCATGAATATGTTGATGTTTCTTCCATCATCCCTTACTTATGCGGAGATCCAATGAACACTATGATTTTTCTAGTTCCTCTTTTCTTGAATTTTTCCCAAAAGTGTTGGGCATTCCTTTGTATCATGGTTTGTTGCACGATAGTACATACATGTCGCGGGTGGAAGTGGACAATGCCTTGCATAATGTCATGGTTGTTGGTAGTTGTGGCACACTACTGGACCTCTTCCTTTTCCAAATCCTCCTCTACCTCATCCTTTGCCTCTGTATCCATTTTGATCTCCTCATGGTGCATTGTACTAAGGCACTTGATTATACTGTGTGGGGTTATAGTATGGTTGCACGTTATTATATTATGGTTGCACAGTGTTATATTGTTTCTATGCAATGTTGTATGGAGGTGGTCCCTGGTTAAAATGAGGTGCAACTTTCCTTGTCATTATTTTTGCCTACACCCTATAGGTATATGAATTTGTTTCCCTCATCATCTCCATTGTCCTACAATCTTTATCATCATGGACCACTAACTTGCAAAAATTTCAATATGAGCTATTGGGTACTATCTTGTACTTCTACATCATTAGATAATGATATGGATTATGCCCATTGTTGGTGTATAAATATGTTCAATATATATCTTACACTCATTTAAATATCAATACAGGATTCGTAATCAAAAGAGTTGTTACACTATATGTGTAGAGAACAAGTAACCTACCTAAGTTTGTTGTGTATAGGATATAATTAATAACACAAAAGAATTTGTTTCGAAGATTTATAAATACTTCAAACACCCTTGAACTTAGAAGAGAAAACTGATAATGAAACTTAAACAAACAACCAATCAAATAGATTCTATCCTAGAGAAACAAGTCTATTCATTTCAAGATCATGAATTAAAGGGATGAAATTAAGAAGCTTGTCTCTTGTAGCAATCAAAACAGTAAATACCAATCAACTCCAATCACTCTTGAAATCAAAATCAACTCCAGCTTCATGTAATTCAAAGAAACCAGTACAAGGAATATTTATTATAACTGAGAGACTTCATTACAAAGCATGAAGATGAGGTATAAAGTCTTCTGGTTCCTTGATGTACTAAATTTACTGTAATCATAAACTCAAGATATCAGTCCCACGCTTCAAATAATTAAATGGCCATCTCCAACATTTGAGAATGAAATATCTATTTGATCTAGCACCTGATTATTCACACTAATCCAAAAATGATTAACTCAATGTTGAACTCTGAAAATAAATTAAAGATCATTAACATACACACACACACTGCTATAAAATATTCACACAAACACACATAACATATACAAGGAGGTTTACCTTACTTGGGGCGATGGGTCCTTGCCGAACCAACAAGGAACATCTTAAGAAAGTAACAGACTAATGCATTTCACTCACATTCATGAATTGACATAAAAGATATTTTGCATTAATTCAACTAGTAAATTGGATCAACAGTTCTTTACTTCATACATAAAAATGATATGTATCATTGGGTTATGATAGCATACTTCATTACATTCCTTATTATCCACACAAATTATCACCTATACAACATTCCTTATATAAGGTAAGCTGATACTATCAATATCTATAGATAAGCATTAAACAGTTTGAGAGATTTTACAATTGATATTTACATCGAATTTCTAGGAATCAACTCCATCCTCATGACACGAAGTGCATGAGCGATGGAGTCTCTCATAATATGAAAAAATTATTTGGGAGATTTTGTTCAACTACCTTCTCGAAATATTCACCATCATACTGGTCCAACTGGTACATTCTGGAAATAGAGGTTTTGGTTCCGAAATACACATAGTCATGAATCTGAGTACCGGAATGGGCACAGAGAAAATAGTACCGAAATAGTGCATGACTTGGTACTGGAATAGATTTGGAGTAGATGGTACCGGATCAAAATTGCCTTGGGTACCATAATGGATTTGGTACCGGATTGCACGATGACTGGTAGTACTGGAATGGCGCAAGTATCAGATAGGTTGCTCATAAGTCAAACTATTAGGACTATACAAAATAAAACACTTTAATCGAATTATTTCAATAAAGTTAAACAAACATTCTTCAAATCATCAATTACCTCTTGTGAACAAGAACAAGGCTATTAGGTATGTGTTTGAGAGGAAATAGTCAAATATAGGCTTATAACATAGGCAAAAAGGCTCGGATACAAGGTAAGATAGGGCATTATACATGTCAAAACAAGGACTCAACATTTCCCCCATGCTGACGGTGTTGCATGTCCTCATGCAACATTATCAAAAACTGATACCCAAAAAACTTTTTGAAAAATTGGATCTTCCTCTGTCACTTCTCAGGTTGCAGGATGTTGAAACCAGAAACCTCACTTCTCAATTTCATCTTAATTACCCTAGTGTACTGGATCAATTGCAAGAACTTGTTGAGTTTGGCAGAGACCTATGCATGTTTTTCTTTCAATTGTGCATTTTATGCCTTGATATGTCTGTCCAATACATTGTATTCCTCAACTTCTTGCTTTAGCCTTTGAACCTTTTCTATCAATCCTTGTTTATTCAGAGACTTGTCTGGACTAGATGTGATTGCCTCCTTAGTTATCTCTTCTCGGGATTCTTTTTCTTTCCTCAAACCCCTCAAAGTCTCTGTTACCAATCCTTCTTTCTCACTTATTGTTACCAACCATTCTACTTCACTCACTATAGCTCCACAACCACTTCCTTTCTCTGGAGAACTCAAAATATCCATGGGTTCCTTCTGAAGATATGGTATATTTGGAACTATCATCTGTTGCGCCATGATTCTGGTCATCCTCTGTATGGGGGGAAGGGCCTCTTTAGACTTTCTGATAGGGGTAGTAATTTCCTCAAACAAATTCCTTTTCTTAATATTAACACAGGTTGTAGGCCTGGACACTTGTTTCTCCTATGTCGACTTGATTTTTATCTCGAGGCCTTGAGTTGTGAATTCTAGAGTTTGCTTTTGCTGGCCAGCCCGTATTTCTACCTGGAATATTGAGGCGCAGGTTCTGGAATTTTTGCCTTCTCCCTTTCGATCTTCTTTTTATTTCTACTTGTCACTTTAGCAGTTTCTTTCAATTCACCAACCAGTTTCTGGGAAGACTAAGTAACTTCAGGAGTATTTTTCAATTCTTTAGGGGATTTCAGAGGGGGTTTGACAGTTGCCTCATGTAAAATCTCTTGTTGATCTGTCTCCTCCTTCTTTCGTTTCTTACTTTGTGATAGTTGGTCTTTAGGACGCAGGACTACGCTAGATGCTTTAAACTGTGAATACTTTCTCTTGTTTTGTAAGTTGAGGTCAGGGGTCTTCTCTACTTGGCTAGCTGGTTCTAATGACACCTCCATGATTTCTCCAAGAATGTTGTCTCCTAGCTTAGAGTCTTCCTTTTTATCCTTTTGAATCGAGGTAGGACTTATTTTATGGGATTGGGTGGCTTTCCTCTTCCTCGATATAGTAGGTTCCCCTACGACAAACTTTTTTGTCACTGATTTCCCAATGGGATGAGATGAGATGGGCATAATAGTGTCTTCTTTTCCTCTTGATGCCTTCCTTCTATCTTTCTTTACCATCTTGCTTGAGCCCTCACTGTGTATCCATGTCTCCTATGTTTCAACAGTTTTGGATATTCTTTCTTAAGAAAAATTATGTTGGAGTAATTGCTTCCAACTACCACCTTGTGTCCTCAAAACATGAACAAACACAAGTTTTATTAAACCATGGTGATGAAGGCTAGTCTCAGGCTTCTTGGAAACTGACCTCACTCCTCTCACCATATTCTTTAAACTCATCCATAGGAAGTGAGGGAAATCAATTTGTGGTCCTCCCTCGAAATGTGATAAAAGCTTCAAATGATAAATGA
>JZKD02S0308438.1:0-19772 GCA_000966675.3 Picea glauca
TGATTATAATGTATAATAGATAGATCTGTTGGTGCTTAGTGCTTTACTTAAAGATGAATGAATTCTAGATCTAAATCAGTGTTGTGTGCTAAGTGGTTGAAGTGCTTAATCTTTATTGTTATTGTGTCGATCTATCTTTGGGTATGTTTTGCGATGTTAATAAATCTAATGAACTAATGCATGTCACCTTCTAAGTGTTGCTAGAATACTTTGTGAAGTGTTATTATCACAAATCTATGTCCCAACTTGGTTACAGACACCTGAGTCCTGAAACCCCCCTGCTTCTACCTTGAGTGAGACTTCGCATGCTTCACAGGTGTTGCTGAAAGGGCTGATAGTTAGGGTTTTGTTGGTGCATTGTTGAAGCATTGAACCCTGGGTCTGTCCTTGTGCCAAAAAATGGTTCCGTTGTTGGGACCTGAAACTATGATTGCTAGGAACTAAAGTAAAGAAAAGAGAAGCTCTGTGCATAGATCAGTTGCTGAAGTGCGCAATACTCTACTTGACTTGCGAAGCTCTGTGATAAGAAAGATATTCAATCTGAAGAAAGAGTTAAATCTTTGTGCTTAGATAAGAATAAGATAAGTGGAAATTTTTGTTTCGAAAGCATGAATTTAGGTATGTTTAATAGATTTTGTCCTAGTCTAAAGGCTAGGGCACAGTTGGAAGAAAGAGTTGATCTAAGTAAATTTAATGGAAATGAAGAAAGATATGTTATTCCTATTCATAGAAAGAGTTTTTGGACTAATAAGTGGATGGAGGAACCTATAAATAAGTTTTGCAGAATGCAGGTCCAACACTGTGATCCTAGTGTATAATACAGAAGAGGTTGGGGAACATACATGAGGAAAAGAGGATTGACATTGTGTTATAACTGCAGAAGACTAGGACATCTTTCTAAAGAATGACTTGGTACAGGGCCTATTTGTCTTTGTTGTAAAAATGTTGGTCATGAGGTTGAGGATTTCCCAAGGATGATTGCTAAAGTTGAAGGAATGAACATGAGATAATAAAATTATGAAGAAAGTCAAGAGAATAAAAGCATGTTAGAGAATCATAAAGATAAATAATTAGAGAAAGCTCAAAATATGTTATTATAGTTGAAAGAAACAATGGATGTTCACAAAGGTGTCAGTTTACCAGAGATCTTGAAAGTAAAATAGTGCATAAGTGCAAGAATAAAAGACTTTGACATAGACTGTCTTGGATGAGGAAACACAAGTGAATATTGTGACATAAGGCACTTGGGAAATTTTGGGAAAGCCTACTGTGGCACCTTCATTGGGAATGATGGGATTGTTTAAGGGTAATATGATAACCTTATGTGGAAGAGTTACTAATGTACCTATTATTATTCATGGAACATCGGATAAGAGGAATTTGAAGTCATTAAGTTTGTTGAGAACAATTCCCCTTTCCCACTTTTATTAGGTAAGCCTTGGCTTGAGAAGGATCAGATTGAAAGGAAAGCAGAAGAAGAAGCTATAGAAAAGAAAAAGCAAGAACTAAGAGATTTCATAGCTAGAAAACTAGATCGACTCATAGAAGAATGAGAGGATAAGTCAAAGAAACCGAACCAAGTAACAACACAGAAGAAAAAAAAGGAAATATAATTAGCTGTCAAGGTTGAATAAATGCAAGGTTTAGAGGACATATCTATTCAAGAAAGAAGTATATCCACCTAGGAAGTATTAAGAGAAGGGATATTAACTTCAGACCCTTTGAGGGCACATTAGTAGTGCGAAGTCACCATGCTAGGAGAAGATAAGAATAAGAATGGAAAAAGGAATCCATAAACAGTTAGAGAGACTCAGATCACAGGAAAGAAGGCAAGGAAAATCAGTAAAAAGAAAGCTAATATGGAAAGAATCTACAGAGGACAGATGGAAGACTTCACAGATTGGAACCTCGCAGGAGGCAGGTTCGCAATATTTGAACTTCGTTGGAACAACAGGACCGTGAAGAATGGGACTTCGCCCTAACGAAGCTATATAATCATTTGAGGCACCCTGAGCGTTAGAACGACGCTCTGAAATGGCTAGGAAATGCATTTATGGGTGGATGGACGACTCTTCAGATGTTGAGACCATGCCATAATGGATAGATTCACATTGATGGAAGCATTCCTTCTCATTGGAAGAATTCGTTATGAGGCCCCTCTTATTGAACCCGTCGAACGCTGCATCGGGACCACTTTTTTCCACCCATGATTAATTGAGATAACATAGAATTGATTGTGTGTCGAGCTGTGTTATCAGAAACTAGACGTTTCTATCGATTTGTCTACCCCGCTTATCTGTTTTCCTACCGCAACCTATCTTTTAATAGTGACAATGTTGGGCGAACCTATTGAATTAGAGAAGTATGTGGAGGATATATTCAAGAAGATAATGGTTGATAAACCATTATCTTAAGGTGTAAAAGCATCATTGACTAGGGGACTACAGGCTTCCCCTTCGACTGGATGACGTTCTGGCCGTGTTAACCCCACAACTAAGTAGCGAAGTAAGCATCGTGGTGATCTGGCTAATGTGAAGTAGATGCCATCGATCCTACCATAGTACATTATACCTTTGGCTGGCACGGTTAATTTCGACAACATTCCACGATACTATGAGTACACTCTGTTCACCAGGTACATTTCGAAAGGAATATGTGTAGTCGTGAGTCAGTTGAGACAAATCCCGTTGTTGAAGAACAATAAAGTCAACCTAGGGTATAGGAAGAACTATGCTATGCTATCACCCCACCGATACTTGATGAATTCAACTGGGAAGAAGCTTCACCTTGTCTCTCAGCCTTGGATTAAGGGACTAGAGCAGTCCACTGTGCTAAATGTGATGAAGATTCCCCATTTTGGATGTCACCGAGAGGTTAATGCTTGTGTTAAACTCCTCTTGTCGTGATATTATGGAGAATACTTGTGGCTCAACCAGAGGATTACTGTGGATCTGATGTTGATCCACTAGATTATAGAATTAAGCATGAAGGGACCTGACCCTCAACAGTTTTATCCAGGGAAGGCCTCAGATCGCTCCCTGGCACAATTCATCAAGGAATCTTACGGTGAAGTTAAAAAAGGAAAGTGAGGCTACAAGGTAGCCTCTATATAGTATGGTGCAGTGCACATCACTTTCCAACTCATAGTTGGCAAGCTCGTAATAAAGAATAACCACACACAGGTCATCGGGTTCGTGGTGGACCTTGCAGGAAAATGTGTGGAGGGAATGCAGATGAATTGGGCAAGTTACCTCATCAATGAACTCGAGAAATATTACCGCGAAGCTCAGGATTTGGGATACGAATTACACTTTAGTTGGCTGATCGTTTTGATCGCATTTGATGCTCGAAAAATTCCTAAAGGAGCCATCTTCCCAAAGTTCAAACCATCAGAGCCATTGGCTACTAGGTTTTCCACCTTGTGGTACACTAACGATATGACAGAGAAATGGAAATGAAACGTTGTTTTTCATGCCTATTATCAACAACTGAAGGTTTCCATTGAGTCATTTCCATGCATGACACTGCACACTCTGCACTAGTACAGACCGATAGAAAAGTTCCATGAAAATCCACATTTCATCTTCATCGTTGCATGCAGAGATGAGACCAAGGAAGAGTTACAATCATACTATAATCTGACAAATGAATATGTGGAGAATATCACCAAGGAATGGTCAGAGGAGTTTCTTGTACCTATTGGTGATGCAAAACTAGCTGACACTAACACCATAGGAAGTCCCATGGTCACCCGAGTTGAGCATGTTGGATAGTCCAATGGGACAAAGAAGAAGAAGAAGCAGGAAGAATTCTAGGATATAGAGACCGATGAGGAAGACAGTGCCTTTGAAGAAAATGGATTTGGCTCATTAGAAGGAGGAGGAGATGAAGTAGATGCACAAGGAGGAGGGGATGAACAAGGAGAAGGCGAAGCTACACCACTAAAAGATCCCCCTACTAAAATAGTGACACTACAGAAGAGGAAGGTTTCTCCACAGAAACCTTCAACAAGAAAGAAGACGCACATCAGTAAACCCCAGTTAGAAGTGTTAGCACTAGGAATCACCCTCATACTATAATGAGGATAATCCCAGTACCCATCATTTTATATGTCACATTGAATAAATTTAAAGGGGGTTGAATGGGTGCAGACTCAAGATAATATCGTTCTAACTTAGAAAACTGGACCAGCATGCACAAGAAGGTGAGGTCTTGATTAATTCCAGTCAGTAAGTTGTAGTAAGGGTGAGTAGGAGGAAGAACTAGAGAGAAGAATTGTTGGATCATGTTGTAATTGATGTCAATGGTTTGACCGTGGTTTGATTGATTGATGTCAAGTGATTGCTTGATTGATGTCTTGATGTAATATGTATTGACCTTGATGATAATGGATAGATGAATCAATGAGTTGTCATTGATATGTTGCATAGATGAAGATGGATCAATGAGTTGTCATTAATATATGATGAATATGGATCGATGTGGTTTCCTTGATATATGATGCATAGTTGGATTGATGTAATGGTCTTATCATGGTTGATAAGGTGCACAAACGAATGAACTCTAAAGCGATCCTCTTATGGTGAAATCCCTCACAGGAAGACGCTTTACAGTTGAGTTATCCTTGAAGCATGATTGGAGCACCCATGCTTGAGTGTGGAATAATGAGATGAAGATCAGTGAAACTATTGGTGAAACTATCCTAGATGGATAGTGCTTGTCATTCCATTCTCGGTGGTATGTGGAATGTCTCATAACTCCTCATGGTTTGAGAGTTATGGCCTTATGAAGATTGGAGGACCCTCATATGTTGGCTTGAAGCCCCAAAAGCTCAAAGAAGTCAAAGAGATTGATATGAATAAATTATTATTTAAATGATAAATTAAAGTGACAAAGTCAAGGTGGATTATTTAAATAATAAAGAGAAGTGAAAAAATCAAGAAAGATTATTTAAATGATAAAGTAAGGTGACAAAATCAAGAAGGAATATTTAAATGATAAAGTATTGGAGAAGTTTATATTTATGGAAAGTGGTTAACCATAAAATGAGGAAAATAGGTTAAGTGACCTAGAAATGGGTTAAGTGACCAAGAAGTGGGTTAAGTGACCTAGAAGATGAAGAGTATAAATAAGAGGCAAGGGTCTCCATTACAATACAACCATAATAATCCATGTGAATCTTTCAATCATGGAAACTCCAGCATTAGAGGTAAACAATATGGAAAAGAAATTGACTTAGATTAAACCAAAAGTCTCAAATCATGTTACATAACCAAAAAACCATAAGCTTCGTTAAAAGTTTACAATACAGGAGCCTAGCTCAACCATCGACCATTACAAAATATCAAAATGAATCCTATATACTCAAAAAATATTCTCCACTACCAGTAGAGGCGTGCTCAAGATTATCGTCCAATGCCATATGTGTCTTCTCGGTCAGACTACACATGCAGTCTCCTATGTGCAGGCCTTCCCTTGTCAGCGGCAAGCTCTGCTCTGCCATTCATTCCTGGCTTTCCATTTATATGGTGAGATGTAGTTTTCAACTTCCACCTCACTTTATTAAATACCTTTTCTTGGGATTCAAATGCAGCTTAATGCCCAGGGGGCGGCCACACACTGCTCTCAGATAGGATGCTATATAAACACATGATTGTGGGGCCACTCAAAGGTGGTTTGGGTTCAAACCACTTTTGAACCCGTAATCCACCACCTTTTTCCACATATTACTTTTTCCAAACCACAGATTCAATTGCGAGACCACTCAAGAAAATTATCATCTGAGCACGTCGCGTCCCCACAATGGAATGTGGTCGTCGATCTTGTGATCATGGGAAAGGACCTAGGCTCATTGTCTCAAATCTACCCTCTTCAGATCAATGGATCATATCTTCCCTTTTCAAATCGATGGTCGATATCTTCTTCGGGACTTCAGGCTTCGACCTTTCTCATGGCACTATTCTTCATGCAATTTTGAAATCCCGAATACCCGAGGGTCGTTAATCTAGAATTCTCCTGGAATATACACCGCTGACAAAATTCAACCTGTCTATTTGTATTTTAAGCCTGAAATGAGATGCTTTGCATGATGTGCTCAAACGATTCCTGTGCAGACCACGAACTTAGATGAACTGTTGTTCTTGACAACTATATGTGATAACATTTGTCTCCACAGGGGATGGCATGCTCCATGCGAGATGCCAAGAACAAGTAGTTCCAGTTGCCTTCTGCATTGGGCTATGGAGTCATGCTAAAAAAACATCCTGCTGAGGATTAAAGGTCGACAAGCACACTATCCTAAAAAATGAAAGAAAAATGCATGGGCTCCGAAGGAGCTTATTTATGTACATTCCTATACTAATTGATTTTTTACATAGTGTTAGGTGAAAACAAACTTCCACCATAGCCATTCAAGTAACTTCCTAACTCGAAGCTCCACTCTGTCTATGATTAGTAACAGATGATGCAATCGTGACAGCAGAGCGATTACATCCTTCAACTTTCCTCCTAATGATGAGGTTAGGATAAATTTGAGCGGCTTCAAAACATGAAGGAAATACAACACCATGTGTTCCTTCACAGGCTCATAGGCCAAGCGACAAACTCCAGAAAATTTATAACATGCAACCTACTCTGTCACACAACTACTCACACATGGATGAATATATCTGGTAGGCACAGGTGGATGAGAAACAGATGCAGGTTGACTGACCTCAGATGATGGATACTCACTTACAAGCTTTGGACAACAGATAAACTTCTCCTCATGCTGCTCCTTTTCTTCTTAATGGCTCTCCTAAGGGTCATATTCATAATCATCATAAACATGACCCATGGGAAAGCTTTGCTCTTCGATCTGCTGATCTGATGAATGTTGAGCCATGAAATAGTACACCATGGCAACAGTCTCTGTGGGTTTGATCTCTAAGGGCATACTATGATAAACACTATAAAACCTCATGTTGAAGACAACCAAGGCTTCCTCTTCCCCTCTCCTCAAGGCATTAAAATAATCCCAGTACTGATCAAGGGACTTGTTCTCACCCAACCACTTTAAAAAAGCATTATATAGCTCAACCCAAGAACCAATGGGGTTAGCTCCCAAATCTTTAAACCATACAACAACATATCCTAACAAGGATTTGGAAAACAACCTCATGGTAATGGCCTCATGAACTATCTCAAACTGATTAATAAAATTCTCAAAAGCCTCCACATGCCTCTCAGTTGTAACATGACCCTCTCCACAAAAATGAGGAAATTACTTAAAGAAATCAAGAGGATAAGAAAGAAGATGATATGGAAGCTTTAAAGGTTTAAACAACTTGTCTCTGATTCTAGTTTGAAAACTAGTGGGTTGAATATGAGGCTTAACACACTGATGGAAAGGCTCAACAATAACAATAGGATGTGATGAGATTTGAGGAGGCTATGGATCAGTTTCAACCTCCCCAGGGCTGCAAGGGTGATTGAGTTCAGGAGGGGTTTCAATATGAAGGTCATCTTTATGAGTAGGCTGAGCTAAGTATATAATATCAACATCTACAACACAGGCAAAAATTAGGTCTGATTCTTCCAAGGATGGATATATAAAGGAAGGTTGGTGATCAAGTGAATAAACAAAGAAAAATATGATCCTCTATATATGTGAAGGGAAAAACAAAAATGAGCTGATAAAGAACAACAAACATTCACAAAGAAATATCATAAGATGATACCTAGTAATTCCCTTCATATTTATGTCAATAAGATCCTCCCCAGTGGAGTCTCTGATGTGGAGTCGCCGAATAGATGATTACAGTCAATTTTTGTATCCCTCTCTTTTCTACCACCAAGAGTTGGATCTATGTTGTTCTTCCCAAGGATCTCTTCAATCTACTCAAATCTGTCCCCAGCAGCGGTGCCATTTATGTTAGCACTAGGAATCACCCTCAGACTTTAATGAGGATAAGCCCAATACCCATTAGTTTATATGTCACAATGAATAAATTTAAAGGGGGTTGAATGGGTGAAGACTCAAGATAATATCGTTCTAACTCAAAAAACTGGACCAACATGCACACACAGGTGAGGTCTTGATTAACTTCAGTTAGTAAGTTGTAGTAAGGGTGAGTAGGAGGAAGAAATGGAGAGAAGAATGTAGAGGTCTGCTATGGACATCCAATCTTCCAACAGACTGAGGAACAACTCAGAAAATAAGATCCTCTTGAATTCAAAGTTTCAGAAAAGGATGGAGAACGTTACAACATAACTGCAATCAAATCTACATTACAATATGGCCATAAAAATCCATGTGAATATTCCAATCACGGACACTCCAGCATTAGAGGTAAACAAGACGGAAAATAAGCTAACTTAGATTAAACCAGAAGTCTCAAATCCTATGACATAACCAGAAAACTAGAAGCTTCATCAAAAGTTTACAATACAGGAGCCTAGCTCAACCATCGACCATTACAAAATATCAAAATGACTCTTATATACTCAAAAACTATTCACCACTACCAACATAGGCGTGCTTGAGCTTATCGTCCAATTCCATACATGTCTTCTCAGTCAGACTGTGCATGTCTTCCCCTCTCAGAGTCAAGCTCTGCTCTGCCAGTCCTTTCTGGCTTTCCATTTATGCAGTGAGACATAGTTTTCAACTACCGCCTCAGTTCATTAACTACCTTTTCTTGGGATTGAAACATGACTTAATTCCCAGGGGGTGTCCACACACTTCTCTTGGATAGGATACTATATAAACACGTAATTGCAAGGCCGCTCAAAGGTGGTTCAGGTTCACACCACTTTTGAGCCCGTAATCCACCACCTTTTGCTACGTATTACTTTTTCCAAACCATGGCTTCAATTTCAGGACCGCTCAAGAAAATTATCGCCCGAGCACGTCACATCCCCGCAATGGAATGTGGTCGTTGATATTCTCATCATGGGGAGGAATTATGATTAGTGGCTCAAATCTTCCCTCTTTAGATCAATGGGTCAAATCTTCCCTTTTCGAGTCAATGACCGAGATCTGCTTTAGGAATTTAGGGTTTGGCCTTTCTCATGGCAGTATACTTCATGAAATTTTGAAATCCTGAATACCTGGGGGTTGTTAGTTTGGAATGCTCCCAGAATCTCCACCATTGACAAAATTCAACCTGTTTATTTGTATTTTAAGCCCAAAATGAGATGCTCTGCATGTTGTGTTCAGACGCTTCTTGTGCAAACCACGAACTTGGACGACTTGCTACCCTTGACAACTATATGTGATAACAAAAAGCAATGCTCACGGAAGACGACATCAGTTTGGTCCGCTGAGGCAGGGAGGATGCTTCCATGGACATCTTGCAGAGATATGGAGCGAAGCAGGAGGAGCTATATGGAAGGATCGAGAAGGAATTGAAGGAAATACAAAAAGCTATTTGTTTGGTCCATGCAGTACCTACTGCTCCATCCTTGTCACAGATTGTAGAATGGGGGGATGAACCAACCCAATTGAGAAGACTAGTAGATGTGACAGAGGCTCGAATTCAGAAAATCTATGAAGAAAAGAAGAAGGCTACAGAAGCCTTGAAACAAGAGAAAGATGAAGTCTTAGAGAAATTACAAGTAGCGCAGTATAGTGTAACCACGTATGAAATTGAGAGAGAAGAGTTTTGAGCAATGCTCCAGGAGGACAAAGCCCAGCTACAAAGAGAAAAGGAGCATTTTTTTGTAGAACGGGCTGTAGTCAAAGAGGTAGTGAGTAAAGCATGTCACTCTATGACAGGCTTGGCATAGGAGGAAAAAGAGTCGATCGAGGTTCAAGTGGTGAATATCACTGAGACCATCTAGTAGCTTCAAGCAAGGATAATAAAGTTGGAGGTCGAAGCAGTACCGAGCACCCCACAGGAAGTGGATGATCAGAGGGAGGAAACCACCAAGAACACAATAATAAGGATAATGGCCCTTGCCTCAGAGTGAAAAAAATTGAGCGATAGAATCACGTAGACTTATGAACTCCTCACAGAAGATCCTGAGCTATGGAAACTAGAAGAGAAGTTACAGGAGGTGCAACAACATACATTCTCCATACAGGCGCAGATGGAGATACTCACTGCAGTTGAACTAATGAAGATATATCAAGAGCAGTGCATGGTGAAACAACAAATTAATTCCATCCAGGGGAGGGTAATGGAAGTTTCACAGATGCTACAACCTATGCATGATGAAGCCTGGAAGGTGTTCNCAGTTGGAAGAAAGAGTTGATCTAAGTAAATTTAATGGAAATGAAGAAAGATATGTTATTCCTATTCATAGAAAGAGTTTTTGGACTAATAAGTGGATGGAGGAACCTATAAATAAGTTTTGCAGAATGCAGGTCCAACACTGTGATCCTAGTGTATAATACAGAAGAGGTTGGGGAACATACATGAGGAAAAGAGGATTGACATTGTGTTATAACTGCAGAAGACTAGGACATCTTTCTAAAGAATGACTTGGTACAGGGCCTATTTGTCTTTGTTGTAAAAATGTTGGTCATGAGGTTGAGGATTTCCCAAGGATGATTGCTAAAGTTGAAGGAATGAACATGAGATAATAAAATTATGAAGAAAGTCAAGAGAATAAAAGCATGTTAGAGAATCATAAAGATAAATAATTAGAGAAAGCTCAAAATATGTTATTATAGTTGAAAGAAACAATGGATGTTCACAAAGGTGTCAGTTTACCAGAGATCTTGAAAGTAAAATAGTGCATAAGTGCAAGAATAAAAGACTTTGACATAGACTGTCTTGGATGAGGAAACACAAGTGAATATTGTGACATAAGGCACTTGGGAAATTTTGGGAAAGCCTACTGTGGCACCTTCATTGGGAATGATGGGATTGTTTAAGGGTAATATGATAACCTTATGTGGAAGAGTTACTAATGTACCTATTATTATTCATGGAACATCGGATAAGAGGAATTTGAAGTCATTAAGTTTGTTGAGAACAATTCCCCTTTCCCACTTTTATTAGGTAAGCCTTGGCTTGAGAAGGATCAGATTGAAAGGAAAGCAGAAGAAGAAGCTATAGAAAAGAAAAAGCAAGAACTAAGAGATTTCATAGCTAGAAAACTAGATCGACTCATAGAAGAATGAGAGGATAAGTCAAAGAAACCGAACCAAGTAACAACACAGAAGAAAAAAAAGGAAATATAATTAGCTGTCAAGGTTGAATAAATGCAAGGTTTAGAGGACATATCTATTCAAGAAAGAAGTATATCCACCTAGGAAGTATTAAGAGAAGGGATATTAACTTCAGACCCTTTGAGGGCACATTAGTAGTGCGAAGTCACCATGCTAGGAGAAGATAAGAATAAGAATGGAAAAAGGAATCCATAAACAGTTAGAGAGACTCAGATCACAGGAAAGAAGGCAAGGAAAATCAGTAAAAAGAAAGCTAATATGGAAAGAATCTACAGAGGACAGATGGAAGACTTCACAGATTGGAACCTCGCAGGAGGCAGGTTCGCAATATTTGAACTTCGTTGGAACAACAGGACCGTGAAGAATGGGACTTCGCCCTAACGAAGCTATATAATCATTTGAGGCACCCTGAGCGTTAGAACGACGCTCTGAAATGGCTAGGAAATGCATTTATGGGTGGATGGACGACTCTTCAGATGTTGAGACCATGCCATAATGGATAGATTCACATTGATGGAAGCATTCCTTCTCATTGGAAGAATTCGTTATGAGGCCCCTCTTATTGAACCCGTCGAACGCTGCATCGGGACCACTTTTTTCCACCCATGATTAATTGAGATAACATAGAATTGATTGTGTGTCGAGCTGTGTTATCAGAAACTAGACGTTTCTATCGATTTGTCTACCCCGCTTATCTGTTTTCCTACCGCAACCTATCTTTTAATAGTGACAATGTTGGGCGAACCTATTGAATTAGAGAAGTATGTGGAGGATATATTCAAGAAGATAATGGTTGATAAACCATTATCTTAAGGTGTAAAAGCATCATTGACTAGGGGACTACAGGCTTCCCCTTCGACTGGATGACGTTCTGGCCGTGTTAACCCCACAACTAAGTAGCGAAGTAAGCATCGTGGTGATCTGGCTAATGTGAAGTAGATGCCATCGATCCTACCATAGTACATTATACCTTTGGCTGGCACGGTTAATTTCGACAACATTCCACGATACTATGAGTACACTCTGTTCACCAGGTACATTTCGAAAGGAATATGTGTAGTCGTGAGTCAGTTGAGACAAATCCCGTTGTTGAAGAACAATAAAGTCAACCTAGGGTATAGGAAGAACTATGCTATGCTATCACCCCACCGATACTTGATGAATTCAACTGGGAAGAAGCTTCACCTTGTCTCTCAGCCTTGGATTAAGGGACTAGAGCAGTCCACTGTGCTAAATGTGATGAAGATTCCCCATTTTGGATGTCACCGAGAGGTTAATGCTTGTGTTAAACTCCTCTTGTCGTGATATTATGGAGAATACTTGTGGCTCAACCAGAGGATTACTGTGGATCTGATGTTGATCCACTAGATTATAGAATTAAGCATGAAGGGACCTGACCCTCAACAGTTTTATCCAGGGAAGGCCTCAGATCGCTCCCTGGCACAATTCATCAAGGAATCTTACGGTGAAGTTAAAAAAGGAAAGTGAGGCTACAAGGTAGCCTCTATATAGTATGGTGCAGTGCACATCACTTTCCAACTCATAGTTGGCAAGCTCGTAATAAAGAATAACCACACACAGGTCATCGGGTTCGTGGTGGACCTTGCAGGAAAATGTGTGGAGGGAATGCAGATGAATTGGGCAAGTTACCTCATCAATGAACTCGAGAAATATTACCGCGAAGCTCAGGATTTGGGATACGAATTACACTTTAGTTGGCTGATCGTTTTGATCGCATTTGATGCTCGAAAAATTCCTAAAGGAGCCATCTTCCCAAAGTTCAAACCATCAGAGCCATTGGCTACTAGGTTTTCCACCTTGTGGTACACTAACGATATGACAGAGAAATGGAAATGAAACGTTGTTTTTCATGCCTATTATCAACAACTGAAGGTTTCCATTGAGTCATTTCCATGCATGACACTGCACACTCTGCACTAGTACAGACCGATAGAAAAGTTCCATGAAAATCCACATTTCATCTTCATCGTTGCATGCAGAGATGAGACCAAGGAAGAGTTACAATCATACTATAATCTGACAAATGAATATGTGGAGAATATCACCAAGGAATGGTCAGAGGAGTTTCTTGTACCTATTGGTGATGCAAAACTAGCTGACACTAACACCATAGGAAGTCCCATGGTCACCCGAGTTGAGCATGTTGGATAGTCCAATGGGACAAAGAAGAAGAAGAAGCAGGAAGAATTCTAGGATATAGAGACCGATGAGGAAGACAGTGCCTTTGAAGAAAATGGATTTGGCTCATTAGAAGGAGGAGGAGATGAAGTAGATGCACAAGGAGGAGGGGATGAACAAGGAGAAGGCGAAGCTACACCACTAAAAGATCCCCCTACTAAAATAGTGACACTACAGAAGAGGAAGGTTTCTCCACAGAAACCTTCAACAAGAAAGAAGACGCACATCAGTAAACCCCAGTTAGAAGTGTTAGCACTAGGAATCACCCTCATACTATAATGAGGATAATCCCAGTACCCATCATTTTATATGTCACATTGAATAAATTTAAAGGGGGTTGAATGGGTGCAGACTCAAGATAATATCGTTCTAACTTAGAAAACTGGACCAGCATGCACAAGAAGGTGAGGTCTTGATTAATTCCAGTCAGTAAGTTGTAGTAAGGGTGAGTAGGAGGAAGAACTAGAGAGAAGAATTGTTGGATCATGTTGTAATTGATGTCAATGGTTTGACCGTGGTTTGATTGATTGATGTCAAGTGATTGCTTGATTGATGTCTTGATGTAATATGTATTGACCTTGATGATAATGGATAGATGAATCAATGAGTTGTCATTGATATGTTGCATAGATGAAGATGGATCAATGAGTTGTCATTAATATATGATGAATATGGATCGATGTGGTTTCCTTGATATATGATGCATAGTTGGATTGATGTAATGGTCTTATCATGGTTGATAAGGTGCACAAACGAATGAACTCCAAAGCGATCCTCTTATGGTGAAATCCCTCACAGGAAGACGCTTTACAGTTGAGTTATCCTTGAAGTATGATTGGAGGACCCATGCTTGAGTGTGGAATAATGAGATGAAGATCAGTGAAACTATTGGTGAAACTATCCTAGATGGATAGTGCTTGTCATTCCATTCTCGGTGTTATGTGGAATGTCACATAGCTCCTCATGGTTTGAGAGTTATGACCTTATGAAGATTGGAGGACCCTCATATGTTGGCTTGAAGCCCCAAAAGCTCAAAGAATTCAAAGAGATTGATATGAATAAATTATTATTTAAATGATAAATTAAAGTGACAAAGTCAAGGTGGATTATTTAAATAATAAAGAGAAGTGAAAAAATCAAGAAAGATTATTTAAATGATAAAGTAAGGTGACAAAATCAAGAAGGAATATTTAAATGATAAAGTATTGGAGAAGTTTATATTTATGGAAAGTGGTTAACCATAAAATGAGGAAAATAGGTTAAGTGACCTAGAAATGGGTTAAGTGACCAAGAAGTGGGTTAAGTGACCTAGAAGATGAAGAGTATAAATAAGAGGCAAGGGTCTCCATTACAATACAACCATAATAATCCATGTGAATCTTTCAATCATGGAAACTCCAGCATTAGAGGTAAACAATATGGAAAAGAAATTGACTTAGATTAAACCAAAAGTCTCAAATCATGTTACATAACCAAAAAACCATAAGCTTCGTTAAAAGTTTACAATACAGGAGCCTAGCTCAACCATCGACCATTACAAAATATCAAAATGAATCCTATATACTCAAAAAATATTCTCCACTACCAGTAGAGGCGTGCTCAAGATTATCGTCCAATGCCATATGTGTCTTCTCGGTCAGACTACACATGCAGTCTCCTATGTGCAGGCCTTCCCTTGTCAGCGGCAAGCTCTGCTCTGCCATTCATTCCTGGCTTTCCATTTATATGGTGAGATGTAGTTTTCAACTTCCACCTCACTTTATTAAATACCTTTTCTTGGGATTCAAATGCAGCTTAATGCCCAGGGGGCGGCCACACACTGCTCTCAGATAGGATGCTATATAAACACATGATTGTGGGGCCACTCAAAGGTGGTTTGGGTTCAAACCACTTTTGAACCCGTAATCCACCACCTTTTTCCACATATTACTTTTTCCAAACCACAGATTCAATTGCGAGACCACTCAAGAAAATTATCATCTGAGCACGTCGCGTCCCCACAATGGAATGTGGTCGTCGATCTTGTGATCATGGGAAAGGACCTAGGCTCATTGTCTCAAATCTACCCTCTTCAGATCAATGGATCATATCTTCCCTTTTCAAATCGATGGTCGATATCTTCTTCGGGACTTCAGGCTTCGACCTTTCTCATGGCACTATTCTTCATGCAATTTTGAAATCCCGAATACCCGAGGGTCGTTAATCTAGAATTCTCCTGGAATATACACCGCTGACAAAATTCAACCTGTCTATTTGTATTTTAAGCCTGAAATGAGATGCTTTGCATGATGTGCTCAAACGATTCCTGTGCAGACCACGAACTTAGATGAACTGTTGTTCTTGACAACTATATGTGATAACATTTGTCTCCACAGGGGATGGCATGCTCCATGCGAGATGCCAAGAACAAGTAGTTCCAGTTGCCTTCTGCATTGGGCTATGGAGTCATGCTAAAAAAACATCCTGCTGAGGATTAAAGGTCGACAAGCACACTATCCTAAAAAATGAAAGAAAAATGCATGGGCTCCGAAGGAGCTTATTTATGTACATTCCTATACTAATTGATTTTTTACATAGTGTTAGGTGAAAACAAACTTCCACCATAGCCATTCAAGTAACTTCCTAACTCGAAGCTCCACTCTGTCTATGATTAGTAACAGATGATGCAATCGTGACAGCAGAGCGATTACATCCTTCAACTTTCCTCCTAATGATGAGGTTAGGATAAATTTGAGCGGCTTCAAAACATGAAGGAAATACAACACCATGTGTTCCTTCACAGGCTCATAGGCCAAGCGACAAACTCCAGAAAATTTATAACATGCAACCTACTCTGTCACACAACTACTCACACATGGATGAATATATCTGGTAGGCACAGGTGGATGAGAAACAGATGCAGGTTGACTGACCTCAGATGATGGATACTCACTTACAAGCTTTGGACAACAGATAAACTTCTCCTCATGCTGCTCCTTTTCTTCTTAATGGCTCTCCTAAGGGTCATATTCATAATCATCATAAACATGACCCATGGGAAAGCTTTGCTCTTCGATCTGCTGATCTGATGAATGTTGAGCCATGAAATAGTACACCATGGCAACAGTCTCTGTGGGTTTGATCTCTAAGGGCATACTATGATAAACACTATAAAACCTCATGTTGAAGACAACCAAGGCTTCCTCTTCCCCTCTCCTCAAGGCATTAAAATAATCCCAGTACTGATCAAGGGACTTGTTCTCACCCAACCACTTTAAAAAAGCATTATATAGCTCAACCCAAGAACCAATGGGGTTAGCTCCCAAATCTTTAAACCATACAACAACATATCCTAACAAGGATTTGGAAAACAACCTCATGGTAATGGCCTCATGAACTATCTCAAACTGATTAATAAAATTCTCAAAAGCCTCCACATGCCTCTCAGTTGTAACATGACCCTCTCCACAAAAATGAGGAAATTACTTAAAGAAATCAAGAGGATAAGAAAGAAGATGATATGGAAGCTTTAAAGGTTTAAACAACTTGTCTCTGATTCTAGTTTGAAAACTAGTGGGTTGAATATGAGGCTTAACACACTGATGGAAAGGCTCAACAATAACAATAGGATGTGATGAGATTTGAGGAGGCTATGGATCAGTTTCAACCTCCCCAGGGCTGCAAGGGTGATTGAGTTCAGGAGGGGTTTCAATATGAAGGTCATCTTTATGAGTAGGCTGAGCTAAGTATATAATATCAACATCTACAACACAGGCAAAAATTAGGTCTGATTCTTCCAAGGATGGATATATAAAGGAAGGTTGGTGATCAAGTGAATAAACAAAGAAAAATATGATCCTCTATATATGTGAAGGGAAAAACAAAAATGAGCTGATAAAGAACAACAAACATTCACAAAGAAATATCATAAGATGATACCTAGTAATTCCCTTCATATTTATGTCAATAAGATCCTCCCCAGTGGAGTCTCTGATGTGGAGTCGCCGAATAGATGATTACAGTCAATTTTTGTATCCCTCTCTTTTCTACCACCAAGAGTTGGATCTATGTTGTTCTTCCCAAGGATCTCTTCAATCTACTCAAATCTGTCCCCAGCAGCGGTGCCATTTATGTTAGCACTAGGAATCACCCTCAGACTTTAATGAGGATAAGCCCAATACCCATTAGTTTATATGTCACAATGAATAAATTTAAAGGGGGTTGAATGGGTGAAGACTCAAGATAATATCGTTCTAACTCAAAAAACTGGACCAACATGCACACACAGGTGAGGTCTTGATTAACTTCAGTTAGTAAGTTGTAGTAAGGGTGAGTAGGAGGAAGAAATGGAGAGAAGAATGTAGAGGTCTGCTATGGACATCCAATCTTCCAACAGACTGAGGAACAACTCAGAAAATAAGATCCTCTTGAATTCAAAGTTTCAGAAAAGGATGGAGAACGTTACAACATAACTGCAATCAAATCTACATTACAATATGGCCATAAAAATCCATGTGAATATTCCAATCACGGACACTCCAGCATTAGAGGTAAACAAGACGGAAAATAAGCTAACTTAGATTAAACCAGAAGTCTCAAATCCTATGACATAACCAGAAAACTAGAAGCTTCATCAAAAGTTTACAATACAGGAGCCTAGCTCAACCATCGACCATTACAAAATATCAAAATGACTCTTATATACTCAAAAACTATTCACCACTACCAACATAGGCGTGCTTGAGCTTATCGTCCAATTCCATACATGTCTTCTCAGTCAGACTGTGCATGTCTTCCCCTCTCAGAGTCAAGCTCTGCTCTGCCAGTCCTTTCTGGCTTTCCATTTATGCAGTGAGACATAGTTTTCAACTACCGCCTCAGTTCATTAACTACCTTTTCTTGGGATTGAAACATGACTTAATTCCCAGGGGGTGTCCACACACTTCTCTTGGATAGGATACTATATAAACACGTAATTGCAAGGCCGCTCAAAGGTGGTTCAGGTTCACACCACTTTTGAGCCCGTAATCCACCACCTTTTGCTACGTATTACTTTTTCCAAACCATGGCTTCAATTTCAGGACCGCTCAAGAAAATTATCGCCCGAGCACGTCACATCCCCGCAATGGAATGTGGTCGTTGATATTCTCATCATGGGGAGGAATTATGATTAGTGGCTCAAATCTTCCCTCTTTAGATCAATGGGTCAAATCTTCCCTTTTCGAGTCAATGACCGAGATCTGCTTTAGGAATTTAGGGTTTGGCCTTTCTCATGGCAGTATACTTCATGAAATTTTGAAATCCTGAATACCTGGGGGTTGTTAGTTTGGAATGCTCCCAGAATCTCCACCATTGACAAAATTCAACCTGTTTATTTGTATTTTAAGCCCAAAATGAGATGCTCTGCATGTTGTGTTCAGACGCTTCTTGTGCAAACCACGAACTTGGACGACTTGCTACCCTTGACAACTATATGTGATAACAAAAAGCAATGCTCACGGAAGACGACATCAGTTTGGTCCGCTGAGGCAGGGAGGATGCTTCCATGGACATCTTGCAGAGATATGGAGCGAAGCAGGAGGAGCTATATGGAAGGATCGAGAAGGAATTGAAGGAAATACAAAAAGCTATTTGTTTGGTCCATGCAGTACCTACTGCTCCATCCTTGTCACAGATTGTAGAATGGGGGGATGAACCAACCCAATTGAGAAGACTAGTAGATGTGACAGAGGCTCGAATTCAGAAAATCTATGAAGAAAAGAAGAAGGCTACAGAAGCCTTGAAACAAGAGAAAGATGAAGTCTTAGAGAAATTACAAGTAGCGCAGTATAGTGTAACCACGTATGAAATTGAGAGAGAAGAGTTTTGAGCAATGCTCCAGGAGGACAAAGCCCAGCTACAAAGAGAAAAGGAGCATTTTTTTGTAGAACGGGCTGTAGTCAAAGAGGTAGTGAGTAAAGCATGTCACTCTATGACAGGCTTGGCATAGGAGGAAAAAGAGTCGATCGAGGTTCAAGTGGTGAATATCACTGAGACCATCTAGTAGCTTCAAGCAAGGATAATAAAGTTGGAGGTCGAAGCAGTACCGAGCACCCCACAGGAAGTGGATGATCAGAGGGAGGAAACCACCAAGAACACAATAATAAGGATAATGGCCCTTGCCTCAGAGTGAAAAAAATTGAGCGATAGAATCACGTAGACTTATGAACTCCTCACAGAAGATCCTGAGCTATGGAAACTAGAAGAGAAGTTACAGGAGGTGCAACAACATACATTCTCCATACAGGCGCAGATGGAGATACTCACTGCAGTTGAACTAATGAAGATATATCAAGAGCAGTGCATGGTGAAACAACAAATTAATTCCATCCAGGGGAGGGTAATGGAAGTTTCACAGATGCTACAACCTATGCATGATGAAGCCTGGAAGGTGTTC
>JZKD02S0308482.1:26212-47625 GCA_000966675.3 Picea glauca
TGGAAGTGGAGGGGTCCTACTTGACATCTCAGGGAAAATTGTGCTCAACTTTTCCTGGGGGCTGGGTATGAACACCAATAATACAACTGAAATTTTAGCAATCTGGCAGGGGCTTGCTCAGGCTAGAAGGTTATCAATTATGAATTTGGTTGTCATAGGGGACTCTAGAATCTTTATCCACGCTCTCAATCAGAGGAAGGCTCCCAAAAACGTGGGCTTGGATCACTATTATAGGAAGGTTCTAGTCCAGATGAAAGATTTCGAAGAGGTGAAGTTCTACCACGTCCTCAGGACCTTAATCAGCTGGTAGACCACAAAGTGAACAGAGGCACCTCTCTGGGCAAGGGAGTCATCAACGTAAATGGAGTTGAAAATCATGAACCAATCCCTTAGAGTCTGGGGAGAAGGAACCGCCCGTAGTGCTCCTGTCAGAAAATGCAGATGTCTGAAATTTGCCAGGAAGGAACCCAAAGTGCAGGCGCGAAGGAACATATGTTGAAATAGTGCTGTATCATATGCTGAATCACAGTGCTGTAACTTATGCTAAAACACAGTGCTGGAACAGATGATGAAACACAGTGCTAGAACAGATGCTGAAACACAGTGCTGAAACTTATGCTGAAACAATGCTGGAACATATGCTGAAACACAGAGCTGTAACAGCTGAAACACAGTGCTGTAACATATGCTGAAACACAGTGCTAGAACAAATGCTGAAACACAGTGCTGGACCTTATGTTGAAACAGTGCTGGAACTTATGCTGAAACAATGCTGCATCATATGCTGAATCACTGGGCTGGATCATATGCTGAAACAGTGCTGGACCATATGCTGAAACACCGCTGTATCAATTGCCGAAATAGTGCTGAGACATATGATGATACAGTGCTGAGACTTATGCTGAAGTAGTGACTGGAGATTCAGCAATTTAATTTAATCCAGCTCTTTTAGAAGATGCACAGGAACTAGTTAAGTTCACAAGTCTACAACTTTAGAAGTAGATTGATTCAGAAAGACAGGTCTGCAGAAATACGAGGCCATTTTGTAATCTGATCTGTGGCTAGTCCACCCCATTAATATATTCTATAACTGTTTATGTAAAAAAATAAACATAGATGTATGCATGTGCATGTGACCACATGAGGAATTCGTTGGCATGTTTCCAACAATCTCCACCTTGACAACAATTTACCTGATATATCATGCCCTTAATTAATTCATCACCTTTTCTGCAAGCTAAGAGAATCCAAACACCATCACAACTCTGCAACTTCTCTGACAATATCGTTACGTGAACATGCCTGCACGATTCACTCCAGTATGGGCCATTCTGTCTCCATCAGTAACCTGTCTAATAAACTGATCTACTTGTCCAAATCTCATAAATCATAACCATAGACCAAATCACTGCAACCACTATAGGTGATACTTTCACTTCTGTGTTTGAAGCACCCATTTCCATGCTCTTGACCTGGTTTTTCCATGTGTCTACTGACAACACCAACTGCATGTGAAATGCTGACCATTTCTCCACCGCAATCATCAAACTTCATACTAGCATATAATACTCGAAACATATAACCCTTTTCTTCTTCATCAATTAGGACATAAACCTGAAGAGAACTTACAATGGAAAACCAAAGGGATTTTACCAGTTTCACATTATTCATACCAAATTTCCTGAGTATATTCACCACATACTTCTGTTGCGATAACCAAGCTTACCATATTTCTTGTCTCTGTGTATTTCCATGCCCAAGATTTATTTTGCTGCTCCCAGATTCTTCATAACAAACGCCCTAACCAGCTAAGCCAACCTTTTGACCTCAACCATGCTTGTGCTTGCAACAAGCATAACATATAACACCAAGATAATGAATATACCATAAACACAATGGTTATACTCACTTCTTGTAAAATTTGGCTCACCATGAAGGAATCAAAAATCTTGTACCATTTTCCTAGCATGCTTCATGCCATACAATGATTTTTGAGTTTGCAAACAAATCTTCTATTGCAATTTTGAACTAATAGTTATGGTTGTTCCATATACATCCCCTTATAAAGAAAAAACTCCATGTAAAACAATTTTAACATCTTGTTGTACTATCACAACCAGTGCTAACACACCATGTATAGAAACATGCTTTTAACAATTGGTGAGAAACTTTCATGGAAATAAATACTTTCCAGATACCTTTTTGCTACCAGTCATGATTTGAACCTTTCATATTTTACTATGTTTTGTTTTATATAAAAGGAGATTCATCAAACATTTCATCTCTTTCCATGATGATTCTGTGGGTAGGAGGATCCCACAGTTGGCACCCCTTAACATTGTCACCATATCAAAGATCTACCTGTTTGATATGAGTCCTACTTATACTGCTGATAAAAACCATAAACATCACAAACAAATAATTTCACATTTGGGTAATTACCAGATGACCTATTCATGCCTTTTCCCGAATCTTCCTGTTTTTTGCAACTGATGGTGATCGAGTTACCAGATAGCACAACTGCTTCTGTCCACAACTAGTGCTGCAACTTGGCATTATTGAAAATGCCTATTCGATCCCAACTTCCTTGCAATACTTTCCAAGTTCCATGGATATGAACTTACCTTCATAATATATTCTCAAACACTTGATTGAACTGCCAACATATCAGCCTTTCTACAGACCCAACTTTCTAAACTGGACATACTGCTCCACCTCGAACTTTGCATTCGAACAAATTTGACCAAATCCGGCCAAACCAACCAAGTAAGCCTTCACCGCTTACCTCCATGCCCATTTACAATGGAGTTCACCAAGCCTTTTATAGGATTCATTACATGAAAATCCATTGACACAATACCACGGGATACCCAACACACATGGAACCGAAAAACCACCCGCTTTGACCTAAAAATAGATTTAACTCATTTACTATTTCATCGAGTTAAGGCTAACTCAACATACATTCCCCCTCACATATTCAATATACCTAAATATATGTATATAATTTTCATAGGTGACCTGATAAACCATGGGTACACATGCCTATCCAGGTCTTACAGACATATGCCCGTTTACATGCATTCAATAATTTCTACAACTCCAAAGTAAATACATTTTTTTTTTCACTGTGACTCAACCATCACCGCTCTTGTTGTTGCCTTGCTCTTCCAGCGGATCCTTCACCAATATTTATTAACTTCATACGAGTTCATATCAATAACCTTTCTCAGATATCATGCCCTCCTTGTTGTGCAGGAATGAAAACCATTTTTGCACCTCTCACACACATAAAGGGAAACGGTCCTGGTAATTTCGAGTTATCGCACTTGCTGCACGCATTAAGAGCGAAAATCCACAGGCTTATAAAAAAAATCCATCCAATATCGTGTCCTCAACAACCTCGGTCTTTTTCTTCTATCCACTCGAGCATAATGCGCTTGTCCTCTATCTCACGATCTGTTTAGCTTTGATCCAACAACAAACCTTCGATTTCTTCTACAGATTCGATTATGAAAAAGTATTTTTCCATGGTTCTTAGATTCGTCAACTCTATGCTCTGATACCAATTGTTGGGTAGTGGAAGCAAAACATAGCATAACACTAAGAACAAGCACAAATCAAACCAAGAACAACAAACCACAATTTGACACAGTGATTTATGTGGAAACCTAATGAGGGAAAAAACCGCGGGAAATGATAATCAATATTCTTTTATTCAAGGGAGAATTATAATAGACAACCCAAGCATACAACCATCCTCTCCTCTCATACACACAACACCTCGGTATTGAGTCTTGCTCTCACACACTTACTACACATTTCACTCACACCTCTATGGGTATGCTCACATATATAACATCTGTCACTCAGTTACACAAAATGATCATGAATAGATCACATAGTTACATGAACAGTTCATAAATAGATTGCATGCATGCACATTAACATAGCTGCATGCATGTGCATGTGACTACATGAGGAAATTCATTGGCATATTTCCAACAATAGTTTAGTGGTAGAGTGTGAGGTCGATTCCCCGGGAATCATGCCTATGTTGTATGCCTCACTCAAATTTCTTTTTGAATCAAACATTGTAATCAACATTGACTAGTTTGCATAAAGTAACATCTGCAAATGTGAATAAGTAACGAAAAAATTCCCCATAAAACTTACATAGAAAAAAATATACAGTATGATATGAGAAAAGGAAAAGACAAGAAATTTTCTCATCAAAATATATTTGAATTTGTGTTAAATTGATTTGCAAATATTTAATTCAAATCTAGAAGAATCTTTGAAGTCCTCTTATGCTACTTTCAAGACCAAGAGAAGGAAATATATAAAAAGTGTGTTCTCACCCATAATGACCACAAGAGTTCTAGTTGGTAAACTCAAAGTCTTAGAATGGTGGTGCTATCAAATTGCCATGGGTTTTTAACTAAGTAAAGTTACATAGTTACAAAGGGACGATGGTTGAATGCAAAGATGATAATCAAATTCCCTTAATGCAACAACAAGGCACCAAGCACGATAACCTCAATCTTTAGTTCCTTAAAACAAGATTTATGGGAGTACACGGGGTTAGCTCAATTGGTTGGCATCAATGTTGTTAGGTATTTGGCTAGTTTTGTGCTAGCAGGTGTCCAATTTGAATCTCTTGGGTTAATAAGGTCGATCTATGACAACATGTTTACTAGGGGTGCCGTACAAAAAGGTGAGGAATCATCCCTTAAGTTTCCTCGCAAGGTTTTCCTTTAAAAAACACTTATAAAATCACGACGAGATAATGGGACTTGTAATTCAAGTTGAGAATGAGTCCACACTCTCCAACATGCAATACCATAAGACAAAATGGTTATATTATCATAAACCAACATATCCATATTAACCCCAAATCTAATAAGCACTAAGAGGGATCAAAATAAACATAAACATAACTATTTGGATGCTTAAAAGATTAAAAAATAAGATGGATTTACACTAATTTATTTTGTTACAATTGGTATGTTCCTTTTTTTGCTTTTTATTATTACGGTCCATTATTATTATTATTAATTTCAAACTTCAATTTTTTTTTATTATAGTTTATTAAGGAGAAGTCTAAACGTTATATGATTTGGACTTTTTTCGGCAATCATCATTGGAATCAAACTATATAAATTTTGGTCAAACTGCAATTTTTCATTACTAAAATTGCATTTTTGAATGCATAAATGGATTCAACACCCTCAAAAATCCCTATTGCACCCAAATTGTGCTATTTCAACAATTGATATATATGATTATAACATTTCTTCTAAAGTCCAAATCGCATCATACTTAGAATACTTTGTTTATTAATTTTACAGACTTGACACATATATCTAGACTATAATTGCATATCACTATTATCAATGCAATGATGATTAAGTAACCTCAACCCAAGATGGATATAAAAAAAAAATTAATTAATATAAAAATAAACCACTTCATGGCCAACATACGATGATCATTAAAAGGAGGATAACATGGTTCTTCTAGGCATCATCATCGAGGAGAACATGGCCCTAATTATTATTAAGAGGCAATTGAGAGCCTTGAAACCAAATGCCTTCTATTGTAAAGTTTAATATTTCCTTAGCCCTCTCAATCAATTTCCATTAACTAAGGATCTATTGCAACTTGACATTAGACCTCAAATGTTGGACAAAGGTCTCGTGAAGCTGCTCCAATGGAGGTCAAAGAAAATTCTTCGTAGCAAAGCAGAGTGCAGGAAAACAACGATAATGATTCGGTCTATCAATGTACTTTAAAATTGTTTTCTTGCTTGGAAAATTCATCAAGAAATATTGTAACCAGTTTAAATGGATGTTAGATAGACTTAGGTTTATGTTGTTGGAAATACTAAGAGGGGCGGGGGGGTGAATCAATATTACCTTTTATCCAATTAGTATTTTTTTTTTTTAACTTTTCAACCACAACAATAAATTAACAATGAATCTGGTTTGGATTAGGGTTATGGAGAACCCAACCGAGAAGGCGCATCAATAACATACAAAGAAGGCTCCCAATATGACAATGCAACCAGACTCCGCAAAAGAAGCCTCCGTCGAGCTTCCAACAACCCCAGGAGGGAAGAAACAACTTACCTCGTTGAGCAGGCTAGCGACCAACACCGTAGCAACAACCACAACGTTAGAAGAAACCGTAACGCGGGAAGAAACCATTTGGGCTTGGATAAGAACTGAGAAGGGACTGCGAGCATGGAAAGTGATAAACCCTAGCTGCTGATGCAACCTTGATATAGAGCACATGAACCATTATGCTATCATATACTTGAGGGATTTTCAGCGCTTGGGGGAATCTCAGCCCTCGCTTGGTCATAGGAACCAAGCTAAGGGTGATACGAGATCGAGGTTGCATTCTCATTATCCCATCGAGGCTAACTCCATGATTGAGGCAGGCTTCCCTCTTTTTGCAAATACCATCACCAGATCTTCTCTTTGTTTGCAGGTCCAAGACTCAGAGTCCGTTTTTGAGCTCAAAACCCAAGTTCACCAAGCTACAAGTATTCCGCCAAGTTTTCAACGACTAATCTTTGAAGGGCGACAACTGGTGGATGGATCTATGCCATGGGACTATGGGAACATGAAAAATGCAGCCATTTCTCTCGCTTCTCGTCTACGTGGAGGAGCACCTTCCTTCACTCATCCAAGCTCTTACAAGCATGCTGTGAAAATAGGGATCTCTGCTCCTTCGGGATCCAAGGCTGAAACTTTAAGAGCAAAGGAGATTTTTGGCTCTGCCTTCATTGTGGAGTAGTCTGCAGAACCCCCAGTGACAGAGGTTGAATATCCCAATGTCTATGGCTGTGCCTTTATCTACCAGGCAAAAGCCCTCATTTGTCACTTCAACGGACTATGGACCTCGGCCCCTGCACTAAGAGAATGGATTAACAAGACTTGGGTGTCAGATCATGAGATGTTCCTTTGCTCCAAAAGGTTCTTCATCATCAACTTTCCCACAAAAACCAAACACCAACACATGCTAGAGAAAGGTCCTTGGTTCTGGTCTCTCCATGCAGAGATGGTTCCCCGACTTCAACCCACTGACCATGATAGCCATGACTACACCAGTCTGGGTAAGACTACCCAATCTACCCATGAATTTTTATCCTCCATCTTTTTTATCTACCCTGGGCAATACGTTGGGTATATTTATCAAAGTAGACGCAGATCGGATATCAAAAGGCTTCATCACTTTCACCCACATATGTGTTGAAAGTGACCTTAGTCAAGGGATTCCAGATAGGATCCTTATTGATTGGACTAAGGGAGATACTTACACGTAGATGGTTGACTATGAGAACACCACTTTCATATGCCTCTCTTGTCAGCAAATAGGGCACCTCCAGGCAGCATGTCCTCTATCCCCTACCCCTTCCTCGACCCCTAGAGCACAAAAAAGAGATAATGACTGGCAAGTCCCAAAACCTCGCAAAATCTGCCCAAACCCTTCCTTTGACAACGAGAAGCATCACAAAGATGCACCAAATCCTCTGCCTTCTACAATGCCTTCACAGCCTCCAGTATTTTCTCAACAACCAACTACAAACCCAAAACACCAGCCCTCTGCTTCCGCACAAACTCATGAAGCTTCAGAAGTCCTAATTCCATTTCCAACAGCTAAGCCTTTTCACCCACCCCTAATGGAGGAAAAAAATGACACAATCATGGCCACAACCCTACCCCGAGGGACTCAGAAGAATCCCCATGAATCAGACAATTCAGACAGCGAAAAAGAAGAACCCTCTACTTCAACAGCTCAAGATTATGGCATTTCCTCAGACAATCTGTCTTTGGTGACAAAAGTTGCTGAGCCTATCAGATCCTCTGGTTGGATTGATGTTCGTAAGAAAAAAGGAAGAAAGGAACCTTCACAATGATCTGGCCCTATCTCTCTTTCTTTTATTGTTTCTTCTCGCTTTGCCCACGCATTCCTCATGGCTCTCTTTTAGCAGTTCTCTCTCTGGGGGGTCTTTTCCCAACAAAAAATCGATGTATCACTTTGTACTTTTTTATTGTATTGAATAGAAGGATTCTCATTTAATTTACAATAAATAAATAAATTAACAATGAATTAAATAAAATAATTAATTGTTTATCAGTAATAAGAATTACATTGTCTATATTACAACAAGATGTAATTGTGAAGGACACCAATTCGTTTTAGAGCACCAACTCTAGGAGACACAAATCCCCTTCCTTTTCTGAGCACCTACTCAAGGAAGTTGCAAGTCCTTGCTTCTTCAAGCACCAACTTGAAAGGAGGCTCCAACCCCCTGAATTATTCAAGCACCAACTTGAAGGGAAGCACCAACCCCCTGTTGTTTCATGATTATACCTAAAAAGGACTACATTCTTCCTATCTCCTCCCTTCTACCCTCACTACACACTTTTTATTTTTACTCTCATATGATCTGGTGACTATGCTTCAGGTATACTAAGATATCTCTTGAGTCACACTTTCATTCTTCATTCTGATGGGTTTATATATCTTACCAAACCGTGATCATCACTGAACCATTATGTCTCTTCAATGAATCAATGTGCCTCTTCATTAATAATAGGTTGTTATTGACATTAACTTGAATTGACTTTCAAATCCCTTTTAAATTAATTAAGTTTAATTCTTTCTTATGTCAATCTTCCTTATGGAATGGTTGATCTGATAAACTCTTAAAAGAGTATGACTAAGACAATCACTTTCATCATTACACAATGCTCTAGTTTCGTTGAAACTCGACTATCATTGGATTGCGATCATGATTCAATCTTGATAGTTGAATTCCACTCATGTCTGTCTTGGGCACCTAGTCGCTTCCTTCAACCCATTTCCAGGGAATTTGACTTAGGGAAACAATCATGGATTAAGTTGCAATGGGGTTCTATCTTTCATGTCTTGAAAACTTGTCGCAATAGTGCTTGACCGTTAGTGTCTCAGAACTTGTCACAATCAGCTGCGCCTCTTATGTCTCAAAACTTGTCACAATCAACTGTGCTTCTTATGTCTCATAACTTGTCGTAATGGGGCTACGCCTCTTGTGTCTCGAAAAATTGTCGCAATGGTGTTGCACCTTTCATGTCTCAGAACTTGTCACAATGAGTTGTGCCTCTTATGTCTCTAAACTTGTCATAATAGGGCTGTGCCTCTCGTATCTCAAAAACTTGTCATAATGGTGTTGCGCCTTTCATGTCTCAGAACTTGTCACAATGAGTTGCACCTCTTGTGTCTCTTAACTTGTCATAATGGGGATGCGACTCTCATGTCTCGAAACTTGTCAAAATGATGTTGTGCCTCTCGTGTCTTAGAACTTGTCGCAATGAAATACGCCTCTTGTGTTTCTGAACTTATCATAATGGGGTTGCACCACTCGTATCTTGAATACTTGTCACAATGGAGTTGCACCTTTCATGTATCAGAACTTGTCACAATGAACTGCACCTCTTTTGTCTCTGAACTTGTCGTAATGGGGTTGCACCTCTCGTTTCTTGAAAACTTGTCGCAATGGTGTTGCGCCTTTCGTGTCTCAGAACTTATCGCAATGAGCTGCACCTTTTTGTATCTTTTAGAAGTTGTCACAATGGGGATTTAATACTTCTTCCATGTTGTGCATGATAGTGGACTCAACAATGTAGTTTTAATACTACTTTCATGTCGTGTGTGGTAGGTTGATCTAGAATCCCGATAAATTTTATCACAGTTGATCTAGAATATTTTTCAACGATGTGATCTTTGCATGATGCAATGTTATTTCTCCTGAGCTTGCATCCTGCATGATCTTTGTGTGATGCAACACTATTCCTCATGTGCTTGCATCATGAGTGATTTTTGCATGATGCAACACTAATGATCCTAATCTTGCGTCATGCACGATCTCCGTGCGATGCAACACTATTATGAGCTTGTGTTTTACACGATGCAACACTATTTCTCTTGTGCTTATGTCCTGCGTGATTTTTGCGCGATGCAGTTCTATTTATATGAGGTTGAGTCCTACATGATTTCTATGTGATGCAACACTGTTTCTCCTGAGCTTGCATCCTGTGTGATTCTATGCGATGCAACACTATTTCTCCTATACTTGTTTCCTGCGTGATCTCTGTGTGGTGCAACAATATTCTGAGCTTGTGTCTTACGCACTGTTGACATCAATGATAACCAAACTTCCAAAAATCTGCCCCTTTGGCATTGATGACAACACAATAAAATTTCCTTCACTATATTATCCCTATTTTTGAGTTTATAGGTTGAATTTTACTACTTGTCCTCCCCCTTTGACAACAATGACAGAAGGGATCTTTCTTTGCTCCCCTTGAGATTATTCTCCCCCTAAGGTGATGATCCCCCTATCTTTGTGCTTCTATTTTTGATGAGGCTTTTATAGCTCATTTAGGGATGGATATTACTCCTAATTTCTGGCTAAGATTTCCAAATGTGCTTCTGGGTAGGGGTTTTGCAAAAATGTCTGCAATTTGTTCTTTTGTGTCTACATACTCTACTTTCACCAAATTTTGAGTAACCTAATATTTGAGGAAATGGTATTTGATTGGAATATGTTTGGTTTTAGAGTGCATTACAAGATTCTTAGAGATGCTTATAGTGTTAGTGTTATCAAAGTTGATAGCGATTGTATGATCATATTTCACTTGTAAATATTCTAGGGTTTGTTTCATCTAGATTACTTGTGTGCAACAAGATGCAACAACAATGCGTTCTACTTTTTTTTGTGGATAGTGATATAGATGTTTGTTTCTTACTTAGCCATGCCACCATACACTTTCCTAGGAATAATTCTCCTCCACTGGTGTTTTTCCTATCATCTATACTACCTTCCCAATCTGCATCAGTATATGCTTTCAAAGCAATTTTTTTTTTTTTTTGGATACCATAATCCAAAGTCTAAGGTAGCTTGTAGATATCTGAATATCCTTTTTACTGCTTTTAAGTGAATTTATTTAGGTTTGGATTGAAACCTTCCCACTAGTCATATGGCCTACATTATTTTAGGTCATGTTGTTGTTTCATAGAGCAGACTTCCAATCATAGATCTATACATACTCTGTTTTACTTTTGGTGAATCATCATCTAAGCTCAGTTTTCATCCTGTGACCATAGGAGTGCTCATTGGTGTGTAGTATTCCATTTGGAATTTCTTGAGAATTTCTTTGACATATTTACTTTGGCATATGAATATGCATTTTTTTATTTGAGTAAATTGTAAACCTAAGAATAAATTTAGTTTACCTAGCATAGACATCTCAAACTATTTATGCATTTTTGTGGAAAACTGTTTTCTTAGTATAGTTAGATTACTTCCAAAGATTATATCTGTTAAGCCCTAAATAATGGCTCATTACCCATTAATTGGGGCATATTACATTAGTAATGTTGTTTTATTTATGATGGCTTTAGTCCATTAGTTGTAATTGTACCTCCTAGTCTCCTATATATACCAAGGAGACATTTTCATTTGGAATCATCTTGTATTTGGACATTTATGTGGGGTATAAGGAGGTTTCCCCCTAGAAGAGGATTATTACCTGAAATTATCTCTTTTTCAAGGCGTTGAGTACTTATTCTGAGGTTTTTCTATGCTATATTGATATTTGGTTCTTAACATATGGTATTAGAGGTCAAGGTCCTGGGGTTTCGCTACTACATTTGTGACACCTTTGAATTTTTGCTATAATTTTTTTTCTACAATGTTTCATAAGGAGCATCTTGGACGATATTTATTAGACATATCAAGGTACAATGGGTTAAAAATTCAGCTCCCGAGGCCTTATACTTTTGGAGATATAGCTTGTGTAAGATAGGGTTCTGGAATCATCCTGAATTGAGTCATTGCAAAGTTTTCGCTATAAAAAATTTAATGTAATGTTTCAAACCCTGAAATATGGAGGATATTCAAAAAAATTAGTAAGGTATCTGTGGTAAAAATTTCAGCTTCTGGGTCATCTTACATTTGTAGATACACCCTATGGAAGATAGGGTATCTGACTAGTCCTATTGACTAGTGTCAAGCAACTGTTCCAGGTAAAACAATCACAACTTATTCCTAGAGTATCCAAATTGAGTGAGACTGGTTGCATTGGATAGTGGAAAGTCCGTAGTATTTCCGGTATGATTTTCATAATTTTATATCAATTATTTTATGCGAGGCATGCTATACAAGGGAGATCTCTTGGAAAGGACAAAAATAAGCAAGTTGTGGGGAAGTTACCGTAAATTCCACTTGGCACATCCAATTTTGATCAAACCTGTGGCATTGCAGAGAAGAAATATGATGCAGGAGCATCATCAACATCAAGCGAGCCATCGCGGAAACAATCGGATAGCTGGACAAGCCAGCACAAATTTTCAATTTCTCTTGGAGTTGATGCGCGAACATAAATGTGGCAATTTAATGAAGCGCACTTCTATAATGTAAATGGACCTTGAGCGATTGATCTCATCCTTAGTAGGTAGAAGGCATTTATAGAAGTTAATGAAAGTAGGTAGAATTGAATGTGTAGATTAGACAGTTTTAGAGTGCAAGAGGGAAACGGGATATAGACACCCTCATTGTGTATTGTAACATAATTAGAGAGGAAAAAGAGCATAGAAGAAAAATAGAGAACTGTGTAAGAACACCCATGTACAGATGTTTGGATTAACAGAAAGAGGTTGATTCAAATTCATGGTTTTGTGTTTGTTGTCTGTGTATCAATGTTTAATGATATGCTCATGAATGTTTGCTTCCTATTATACTTTTGCTTTATATGTTGTGTATATGATTTCATGGTTTGAGTTTGAAGTCTGAAGGAAGTAGGAATGAGTTTCAATTGTTTCTCTGTCTGAGCGAGGATTCCTGCAAGGAGTGCATTTGAATTGTCCACAAGAAGTGCGTTGACAAAGGGCTCGGATAGGGTATCTTTCGTTCTCGTTCATTCAGAAGTGCAGTTAGGCACAAGAGTTGTGCAAGGAGTGCGTAGGCCGAGTGAAGTCTTAGGGTTGCGAACCTGAGCGAAATATTGAAAGACTGCTGCTGCAGGTGTGCACAGAGTCAAAGAATTTCAAACACTTGGAAGTGTTTGAAGGTTGTCGCAAAGGGTGCGAGCAAAGGGGTTTTCCAAAATACGCAGAGTCGTGGAAAAATCTCAGGAAGGATAAGGCCTTCGAAACTATTGAAGGGTAGTGCAAAGAAGCTGTACCGGGAGGATCAATAAGGCATTGCAGGTCTTGCGTGTGGGTGGACACGTTTTCATGGAGGAATACTTGGTTCATTTCGTAGAAATCATCAGGAAAGACGGACAGTTGGAATTCTCTGAGGAGAATTCACGAATTTTTCGTGAGCTGTCAGATCTCACAGAGAAGCAGGGGAGATACGCTGAGTATTCCCAAAGGGTTCAAAGCTCAGGAGGGCAGGACCATAGATCCGAGCCATAAGGGCCGTCAGATTTTTCACGAGGATCCAATATCGGGTTTTCGTGGGTGGAAGTCTCGTAAACATTGCATCAGAAATCGTGAAATCATGAAACACGATATCCCAACAACCATAGGGATTGTGTGGGGCCACAGAGGACTCCACGAGTGGACAGGTGGCATGCTATTTCAGAGTTTCATGGAGCAAAGTCCCGAAACATCTGCATTAGGATTCACGATATTGCAAAGTCTGAAATCCCGACGAGACGATTGGGCGTTGAAAGTCAAAGCACACGAGTGTATCGGAGTTTTGGCATATCGAGATTCGGGAGTCGGGGAACCAAGGTTCTCGACATCGCGATCGTCAAAATCACGATAGAGGAAATCTCTAAGGAGAAGGAGAAGGTCAACGTTGACTGTTGTCAAGTTTCAGGGATTTGAGAGACCAGCGCTTGACCATTGACCTCGCGAAGTTGCGAAGTCCGATCCCCCAAGTGTAAAGAGGGGATCCTGTGAAGAGCTTGTTGTGGGTGCAGATTTCCCGATAGGGAAATAGAAGAGCCGTTAGAGTTCTTCAGGATGTGAAAAAGGAAATATCATGTGTTGACGTGGACCTTCTGACCTGCAGGTTGTGGAGTGAGGGCGTCGAAGTCAGTCTGGTATCAGAGCACAGAAAGGTTCTTTTCTTTCTGTAGCAAAGAAAATAAATTTCACCATGCCGCCAAGGAGAAGGGACATGCAAACACCCGATCCACCAGAGGATAGGGAAATGCTAAGAAGAAGAGGCAGGCAGATGACAGATCCAGCCATGGAAAGAGAGATGCGTGATCTACGAGCTAGAATCGAAGACATGGATACAGCAGAAAGACGCACAGTTAGTGCAGGGGATCTCAGTGATTCTGAAAGTGAGGTTGAGGCTGAACGTGAGGAAGAAGTTGCAGCTGAAGATGCATCAAACGAATGTTTGATCAGAGCTATTACCAGAATGGGTGCAAGAGAAAAGATGGACATTCTATTTTATGAGGGAAACTTGGATGCAGAGGAGCTTCTAGACTGGATTAGAGCTCTAGACACATACTTCAACTATGAAGATGTCAAAGAAGACAAGAAAGTCAAGCATGCTATCATGAGATTGAAAGGACATGCAAAATTCTGGTGGGATGAACTACAAGCTGACAGACGCTGCAAAGGAAAGCAAAAAATCAAGAGCTAGGACAAAATGATCACAAAGATGAAGGCAAAATTCATCCCCAGGGATTACCAAATTACTCTGTTCATGAGGATGCAGAACCTGAGACAAAAGATGATGACAGTGAAAGAATACACTTAGGAATTCTACAAACTGAACATCAGGGCGGGTCATCGGGAGAGCGATGATGAGAAGGTTTCCAGATACATGAATGGCCTAAGATATGATATCCAGGATGAGATGAGCATGGTAACCATCCGAACGGTGGAAGATGCTTATCAGATGGCTCTGAAAGCGGAAGAGAAGCTGAGCCGAAGGCAAAGTCAGAGGGGCCAAGGAAGAAGTCAGCCTAGAGGCAAATCAGTTGCCCAAGACAAATATCAAAATCCCAAGGAGGACTGGAAGAAACCTCAGACTTGAATTGAGAGAGGTGGAACCTCACAGCGAGGGAAATATGCTGAACAATGAGGGTAGCATACTGAGAAGAGAGGAGATTATGCTGACAACAATACTTTTCCTTGTACTAGAGGCAGAGGAAGAGGAAGAGGAAGAGGTGGAGTAATAACATGCTTCACGTGTGGGAAGAATGGGCACAATTCTTACGAGTGTCCAGAAAAAAAGAAGGAGAGTGGAGAAGCTCACATTGTTGAAGCACAGAGGCGTGATGTTGAGGTGGAAGACGCTGAAGGCAGAAGATCTCTGATGATGCGAAAAGTCCTTTTGACACCCGAGAAGGAGGTGGAGAGTTCAGTCCAAAGGACCAGACTTTTCAGAACTGCTTTCAAGACCAAGGACAGGGTATGCAAGGTCATTGTAGACAGTGGTAGCATGAATAATCTCATTTCTACAGAGATGGTAGAGAACCTGGAGCTGGAGACGACTGATCATCCAAGCCCATACAGAGTTTCGTGGCTACAAAAATGACATCAGGTAACTGTCACTAAAAAATGTTTAGTTGAATTCAAGATAGGAGGATATAATGATAAGATATTATGTGATGTCATTCCTATGGATGTTTGTCATCTATTACTGGGTAGACCATGGAAATATGACAGGAATGTGATTCATGATGGGAGATTGAACACATACACCCTAGAGAAGAATGGGAGGACTCACATGTTACTTCCAATCAAGGATAAGGAGGTGAAACTGGAAGTAAGAAACACTGTACTTCTCATGAGTGGGAAGGAACTTCTTACAGAGGTTAAGAAGAAGGAAGAGACATAGTTCATTATGGTCAGAAAGCCGAGGATTGTTTTGACCAGCATAAGGGTGGATGATTTACCAGAAGAGATTCAGGAACTGCTGGAAGAGTTCGCTGACATAGTAGTGGACGAATTACCTCATTCGTTGCCACCAATTAGGAGTGTGAGTCATCACATTTATATCATACCAGGAGCTAGTTTTCCAAACAAATCTGCGTATAGATTGACGCCGCAAGAGAATGAAGAGGTTAAAAAGCAAGTCTAGGATTTGTTGGACAAAGGTTTGGTCAGGGAAAGCTTGAGTCCATGTGCTGTTCCAACAGTACTCAGTCCGAAGAAAGATGGAGGCTGGAGGATGTGTACTGACTTGAGGGCGATTAACAAGATAACCATTAGGTACAGATTTCCATTGCCAAGGATGGATGATCTGATGGATTGCTTGAGTGGAGCAAATTATTTTTCAAATATTGATTTGAAAAGCGATTATCATCAAATCTGCATGAGAGAAGGTGATGAGTGGAAGACAACATTCAAAACCAACGAAGGGTTGTATGATTGGCTTGTTATGCCATTTGGTTTAACCAATGCACAGAGTACCTTCATGAGGTTGATGAACGAAGTCCTGAGGGAGTTCATCGGGAAATTTGTCATTGTGTATTTGGATGACATATTGGTTTACAGTAAAACAATGGTAGAGCATCTGAAGCATTTGGCTACAGTGATGCAAAAATTACAGCAGGAGAAGCTGTTGATAAACATGAAAAAGTCCTCATTCATGAAGACATAGCTCATTTACTTGGGATTTGTTATTTCGGAAAATGAGTTGAGGATGGATCCAAATAAGGTGGAGGTAAGCAAGAATTGGCCATCACCGAAGAACATCTTTGAGGTGAGAAGTTTTCACGGATTAGCTAGTTTCTATCGGAAGTTCATCAGGAATTTCAGTGGAATTAGTGCAGAGATGATGGATACAGTGAAGAAAAGACACAAGTCTTTTCACTGGACTGAAGAGTCCGAGAAAAGTTTTAATCTGTTGAAAAGGAAGATTATGGAACAACCAGTTTTGGTGTTGCCGGATTTCCAGAAAACATTTCAAGTGAAATGCGATGCAAGTGGATTTGTAATCAGGGCAGTCTTGAGTCAAGAAGACAGGCTGATAGCGTATTTTAGCGAGAAGCTGAATGAAGCAAAAGTGAAGTACTCCAATTATGATAAAGAGTTCTATGCCATCATCCAGGCATTGAAGAAATGGAGGCATTACTTGATCCCGAAAGAGTTTGTCCTATACAGTGACAATCATGCACTGCAGTTTGTGACTCAATAGGAGAAGTTGAATCAGAAACATGTCAAATGGTTGAGTATATGCAGAATTTCACTTTTGTGATTAAACATATTTCTGGTACTGCTAACAAAGTTGTTGATACTTTGAGCATGAAGTGTTTGCTGTTGCAGGAGTTCAGAGTCAAAACGTTGGGTTTTTATGATCTCAGGGACGTGTACACAGATGATCAGGATTTCAAGGAGGTGTATGAAGCAACTGAGAATCCAATTCTCAGAGACAAAAGCCAATGGATAGACTACATGATCTAGGAAGGATTACTGTTTATTGGTAACCAGCTGTGTATTCTGAAATGCTCCATGAGGGAGAATCTGCTGAAGGAGAAACACAATGGAGGATTGGAAGGGCACTTTGGTCTCGACAAGACGTTCACAAAGCTGAATGAGTCATATTTTTGGCCAAGAATGCGAGCAGATGTCAAGATATTTGTAGACAGATGCAGAATTTGCTAGCATTCGAAGGGAAGGAAGCATAATGCAGGGATTTATCAACCATTGCCCATACCAGAGAGGCCGTGGGATGCAATCAGAATGGATTTTGTATTGGGGTTGCCAAGAACACAAAGAGGTTGTGATTCGATCTTTGTGGTGGTGGATAGATTTTCCAAGATGGCACACTTCATACCATGTTAGAAGACTAGTGACGCAACTCACATTGTGAACCTGTTTTTCAAAGAGGTCGTTTGACTTCATGACTTACCAAGGAGTATAGTTTTGGATCGAGACACTAAATTCATAGGGCATTTTTGGAGGACCTTATGGAAGAAGTTGGGAACTAACTTTTCATTTAGTTCAGCTTATCATCCTTAGACGGATGGATAGACAGAAGTAGTAAACATAAGTCTGGGAGATTTGCTGAGAAGCTTGGTGACAGAACACCACAGCCAGTGGGACAATATATTACCACATGCAAAGTTTGCTTATAATGACTCGGTTAATAGGAGCATAGGGCAAAGTCCATTTCAGGTTGTCTATGGCATGCAGCCGAGGGAAATTTCTGAGCTAAGGGATTCAGAACAGACTGTGACTAGGAGCGCTAGTGCAGAAGAATTCGCAGAGGCGATGAAAGAACTTCACAGCCAGGTGAAGGAGCGATTGTAGAATTTGAGCCAAGAATACAAGCGTAGAGCAGATCAACATAAGAGACAACTTCAGTTTGAGGTGGGTGACTTGGTTCTGGCACATTTGAGGAAAGAAAGGTTCTCGAGAGGAACATATCATAAGTTAAAGATGAAGAAAATCAGGCCATGTAGGGTCTTGAGGAAATTTGGGGCAAATGCTTACGAGATTGAATTATCTGATGGGATCAGAATTTCTCCGATATTCAATATCTCAGATTTGTACCCATATAGAGCTAAGGAAACAGGGGTAGGAAATGAGCAGCCAGTGATCCAGTGGACAAAGCATATTCCAGTGGCAGAAAAGCTGCAGATGGAGTGCATACTAGATAAAAGAGTAGGCAGGAAGACCAGGCGGAAAGAATACTTTGAGTATCTGGTCAAATGGAAGAACCATCTAGTTGAAGATGCCAGCTGGGAGATCGAAGTAGAGATACAGAAGCATGGACAAACCGTGCGTGAGCTCATGGACAGGAGATCATGAAAGTTTTCAAGCGAGGAAGTATGATGCAAGAGCATCACCAACATCAAGCAAGCCAACATGGAAACAATCGGACAGCTGGACAAGCCAACACAAATTTTGAATTTCTCTTGGAGTTGATGCACGAACATAAATGTGGCAATTTAATGAAGCGCACTTGTATAATGTAAATGGACCTTGAGCGATTGCTCTCGTCCTTAGTAGGTAGAAGGCATTTATAGAATTTAATGCAAGTAGGTAGAATTGAATGTGTAGATTAGACAATTTTAGAGTGCAAGAGGGAAATGGGATATAGACACCCTCATTGTGTATTGTAACATAATCAGAGAGGAAGAAGAGCATAGAATAAAAACAGAGAACTGTGTAAGAACACCCATGTACAGATGTTTGGATTAATAGAAAGAGTTTGATTCAAATTCATGTTTTTTTGTTTGTTCTTTGTGTATCGATGTTGAATGATATGCTCATGAATGTTTGCTTCCTGTTATACATTTTCTTTATATGATGTGTATATGATTTCATGGTTTGAGTTTGAAGTCTGAAGGAAGTAGGAATGCATTTCAATTATTTCTCTGTCTGAGCGAGGATTCCTGCAAGGAGTGCAGTCGAATTGTCCGCAAGGAGTGCGTTGACAAAGGGCTCGGAGAGGGTAGCTTTCGTTCTCGTTCATTCAGAAGTGCATTTAGGCACAGGAGCCGTGCAAGGAGTGCGCAGGCCGAGTGAAGTCTCAGGGTTGCTAACTTGAGTGAAATATTGAAGGACTGCTGCTGCAGGTGTGCACAGAGTCAAAGAATTTCAAACACTTGGAAGTGTTTGAAGGTTGCTGCAAAGGGTGCGAGCAAAGGGGTTTTCCAAAATACGCAGAGTCGTGGAAAAATCTCAGGAAGGATAAGGCCTTAAAAACTGTTGAAGGGTAGTGCAGAGAAGATGTACCGGGAGGATCAATAAGGCATCGTAGGTCTTGCATGTGGGTGGACAAGTTTTCACGGAGGAATACTTGGTTCATTTCGTAGAAATCATCAGGAAAGATGGACAGTTGGAATTCTCTGAGGAGAATTCACGAATTTCCGTGAGCTGTCAGATCTCACAGAGAAGTAGGGGAGATACGTCGAGTATTCCCAAAGGGTTCAAAGCTCAGGAGGGTAGGACCATAGATCCGAGCCATAAGGGCCGTTAGATTTTTCACGAGGATCCAATATCGGGTTTTCATGGGTGGAAGTCCCGTAAACATTGCATCAGGAATCACGAAATCATGAAACGCGATATCCCGACAACCATAGGGATTGTGTCGGGCCACAGAGGAGTCCGCAAGTGGACAGGTGGCATGCTATTTCAGAGTTTCATGGAGCAAAGTCCCGAAACATCTGCATTAGGATTCACAATATTGCGAAGTCCGAAATCTTGACGAGGCGATGGGGCATTGAAAGTCAAGGAACACGAGTCGGGGAACCAAGTTGCTCGACATTGCGATCGCCGAAATTGCGATAGAGGAAATCCTGAAGGATAAGGAGAAGGAGAAGGTTAGCATTGACTATTGTCGGGTTTCGGGGATTCGAGAGACCAACACTCGACCACTGACCTCGTGAAGTTGCGAAGTCCGATCCCCTGAGTGTAAAGAGGGGATCCTGTGAAGAGCTTGTTGTGGGTGCAGATTTCCCGATAGGGAAATAGAAGAGCTGTTAGAGTTCTTCGGGCCATGAAAAAGGAAATATCCTGTGTTGATGTGGACCTTCCGACCTGTGAGTTTGAGGGAGGGCGTCGACGTCAAAATATCAGATAAATACAAAAAAGAAAATTTCATACCCAGAAGGGTCAAAATTTTGGAGATACAATAAAAGGAAAATTGTCTAGCAGAACCACCTAAAAATCAAGGTTTAAAGTGATACTTTTCCAACATGCCACCAAAAAAGGGAACTTCTACACCAATTAAACCTCCAGACAGTCCTACTTGGACTCTTGATGAAGGTGAAGAAATGCATAGGGACATAAATGATTTACAAAAGAAGACAATAACAAAATATGAACTACACAAGATGAGGGATTCAACGGAAGCTAAGTTGGAGGCAATAAATACTAAGATAGATGGTTTAAAAGGGGAGATAATGGAAGGATTGAAAAATTTCCTAATAGAGAGGACACCTGAAAGTGAAAATGTATCCCATGAAATTCATGATTAGGACACAAGGAAGATGAATCAAGAATGGAGAAACTCTAACTTTGGGTTGAAGACCAACCACTTTCCTAAGATCGATATGAGGAATTTTGATGGCAAGGACCCAATCACATGGATACTTCAGATGGAGCAATTCTTTGATCTGCATAATGTGCCACATACACAAAAGGTACACATTGCTTCTTTATATTTAGAACCCAATCAATTTTTGTAGTATCAATGGATTTGTTCTCGCAAATCACTCGTCATTTGGACAATTTTCACAGAAGAAATGAGAGCACACTATGAGGATACAAGGAGCAATACCTTCTTTAGCCAATTGATAAATTTCAAACAAAAGGGTTTAGTGTTCCTCCTAACATCAGGCCATACAGATACCCTTATGCCTAGAAGAGTGAAATTGAGTGCATGGTTGAAGAAATGTTAGAGGCTGGCATTATTAGACCTAGCCAAATTTCTT